>WYDF02230424.1:7143-21025 GCA_009867245.2 Adranes taylori
TATACAATACGCCGATAACAAAATAAATACATTAAATATTTCAACCAAGATTTTCAAATCAATATAAATAAATATTACGCGCAAAGAAATAGAAAATACAAATATAGGATTATGAAAGAACGACTATATAGCAGGTCCGATTTTCCGTAGGCCAACACCCATCGATATATTGTTACGTGCGGATGAAATAGAAAATTTTTTACTAGAGGGAGTAAAAAAGTCAGAAGGATTAATCAGGCAAGAGACGGAATTCGGATGGATTTTATCTGGAAATATTTTCCAGACACACCGGCTAGAAAAATAGTTAGGAGTTTAATGTCATTGTCAGAAGAAGACAAGGAATTAACAAAATTTTGGGAAACAAAAGAAATTAGTTCAAACAGAGATATAAACGAAGACGAGGAGAAATGTAAAAGGTTTTATGAAACAACCACAAAGCGATTTAAAAATACGTGGTCCGCATACATTTTATAGAGGAACAACTGATATTAGGAGAATCTAGAAAAAGGACAGCAGCCAGGATAATACAGCAAGAATGGAAATTACAACAAGATGAGCAATTGAGAAATACATATGTCGTATTCATAACGGAATATGGAACATTAGGACACATGAAGAAAATAGATAATGCGAAGAAGACTAGAGGCGGTATTTCATCCCACATCAAGCAAAAGTTAGATCACAGGGGTCAATCATTCCCGAGAGAATAGTGTTCGATGCCTCTAGTAAGATAGATAGAAACGTCAGCTTAAATGTGAAAATGTGGACAGAACCAAGACTTCAACAGGCTCTACCGACAATATTGGTGAGATGGAGGATACCTAGAATAGCGCTCAGATAATAATTCATCCAATATGATTTTAATTGAGAAAAATTCCAAAAGAACATTTCCAAGAATACAACGCACCGGAAAGCAGCTGCACCCTACTTAACAATTCGATCGTTGCAACAATTAGCCAAGGATGAAGAAAAAACGCACTTGATAGCATCTAGATTCTACGTGGATGACATCCTGTCGGGAGCGGAAAATATACAGTAAGCAACGAATTGCAGAAACAGTTAATAGCAATGCTTAAAAGTGGCGAGGTTAATTTAAGAAAGTGAAGCAGCAATAGTGAAAGTTTAATAAAGGAAATCTCAACAGAATTAGTTCATCCGTTTACCAAGGACATTGGAGGATACAAAAAAAAATCATTAAGATACCTTTAAATTCCAAGTAAAAATTTACGATCCTGACGAAAAGACATATTTTGGCTCTACTACCGAAGTTATTCGATCTGCTAGAGTAGTTGCAGATACCGGTTTCTAACCACCCTGCCACCCTTCTGGAGTTGTACCTAAATCGCTCTAAAATGGCCCGCGTTTCGCGGAGCAGTATTTTAGGGTCTGGTAGAAATAGTTTGATAGTTTGACAGGTGTCATTTGAAAATCCAATATGGCGGATGACAGCTAACGTCCGTTGTCATTCTGGGGGAACCCCTGACTCGATTTTTTAAATCTGTTGGGTGTAATGGTCTCCGACGCCTGCGCACTGGGGTCAAATGATTTATGCTAGACTCCAAAATACCGCTCCGCGGAACGGGCACCATTTTAGAGCGATTTAGGAACAGCTCCAGGAGGATGGAATAGCGGTTAGAATCGGTATCTGCAACTACTTGCTAGGTTGGCTACCACCAATAATAGTAACATTGATGATAATTATACAAGATTTATGAAGATTAGGAAAAACTTGGTGCGGACAAGTAGATGCAAATACAGCCGAAAAATGGTTAAAATTTAAGGATAGCTTAAAATTAGTCGAAAGAATCGAAATACTCAGGTGGATACATACCACAAACAGGAAAATAGCGCAACATTCAATTGGTAAGCTACTAACAACTCTATCTATCAAACTTCTGTCTCTTCCTACTCCCATGACCGCACCTCCTTTCCCTTAGATACTTCCACACATCATTCTTGTTAAATTGTTTATTCTTTATTTCTCATTCATCTCCTATCTTTTCTTGCCATCTCCTCATCGACCACCCAATTTTTTCATACATTTTCCTTCTTTTATCTAACCACTTATTTCCCCCAGCATCCAGTCCATATTCTATCAATCCCACTACATATATTTCATTTGTAATTCTCTTTTCTACATCCTTCCATACCTTTCTCTGCATCCTTTTTATACATCCAGCCTGCATTCTGGTCCAATCATTTCTTTTTCACATACAGCTCACACTTCCGCCCCATACATCATTACACTCTTTACACATACATCCATAATCATCATCTTCATTGAATCCCCAAACCTCCATTCCCACACCTTTCTCATCCGTTCCATCACACCCCTTGCTTTCTTTGCTATCCTACTTATATGCATGGAACATGACCCATTTTGCCTCAACATGAATCCCAGGTACTTATATTTCTTGACCACCGCAATTCTTTTCTCTCCTAAATTAAACACATATTTCTTGCTTTCTCTCCTTCCTCCCTTGCACACCATGTCTTCTCACTTTTGTCTTCACTTTTGTCAGCACTTTTGACTTCTCTGCATTTATTCCCGTTTTATTCATGTACCTCTGCACCTCCCTATCATCTCATTCATCTATTCTCTATCATTTGCCATACATACAATGTCATTTGCATACGTCATGATCCATACTTTCCTTCTACCAATCATTATTCCACCTGCTAGCCTCATTCTCATCACTTCCTTTAGGTGCGATATATGTATAGCTATCAAACTTCTGTCTCTTCCTCCTCCCATGACCTCACCTCCTTTCCCTTAGATACTTCCATACATCATTGTCGTTAAATTGTTTATTCTTTATCTCTCATTCATCTCCTTACATCTCATATTCTCAACACATTCATTTCTTCCTTCCAAGATGCTACCCATTTTCTCACTCTGTTTAATACTTACCTTACTCTCTTTTTCTTTCCTATCCCTTCCTAATCTATCACATATGAACTCCCTATCCGCTTTAAACTCTCTTCTCAAGTTTTTCTTTATTTCTTCGACTACCTCAAATATGATTCTTAATATTCAAATGAAAAAGAATGTTAATATTTAATTAAAATTAGCACGTCAATTCTATAATTTATTATTTCAATATGTATGAAAAATCAACGAGTGCAAATTTCTGATTTGGCTTTATAAAAAATTTTAAACTTTCTTGTGCGAATTCCGGATCCAGATCTTGCCAATAAAGATTTGTTTTGCATCTTGCAAACATCTAATAAAGTTTGCGGGCTGAGAACATCTAATAAAGATTGACATCTAATAAAGATCTCGGAATCTGCTGAAATGATTCCATAAGTAGTATACCTATGCTTTTAGAACTTTTAGACCAAAAGTGCCACAAGAAATACCCGTCTATAAAAAACACTTTGGTCTACTTTGATCACTTTGAACCAATAGGAGTTTCTGGACCAATTTTTTTCTGGAGCACCATTCCAAAAACTTCCTAAGCATTTTAACATACTAAGCAAGCATTCTAAGTATTCTAAACAGTTTTTTGTCAATATGAATGAGCATGTGTTTATTTAAATTACTTTTCACTCTAATACTAGAATCGAATTCTAAACATGTTTACGGTTTTTTTTTGCCAGTATAAATAAGCTTGTGTTTATTTAAATTACCTTTCTGTCTCAAACTAGAATAGCATTCTAAACATTTGTATGGTTTTCTGCTAGTTTGAATAAGCTTGTGTTTATTTCAACTACTTTTCTCTCTAAAACTAGAATTGCATTCCCAGCATTTGCATGGCGTTTTGCAAGTATGACTAAGCTAGTGACTACTTAGGTTTCTTTATGGCCAAAATGAGAATAGCATTCTAAACATTTGTATAGTTTATTTGCCAGTATGAATAATCTTATGTCTATTCAAATGTTGTTTCCGGCCAAAACGAGAATCGCATTCTAAACATTTGTATGGTTTTTGCCAGTATAAGTAAGGTTGTGTTTAGTTAAACTACTTGTAACCCTAAAACTAGAATCGTATTCTAAACAATTGTATGGTTCCGCTGGGTTAATAAAAAAAAAATTACACACAAGTCCTTGGTATCTTTTAATCTATTTCGCTATTGGAATTTCCAAGGAAAGAATTTTAAATTATATTAAAAAGAAACATGTATGTTTTTGATGATCGTCTTTGAAAATAAAAGCTAATAATCATAATTTTCAGTGATTTCAGTGATGAAAAGAAATAAGAACTGACATTACTGTTAACTGCTAAGTTGTGCAGAAATGTAACACACACGGAAATGTTATTTCAAGTCAGCTATAAATAAAATAGATTAAACGCAATCTGAAATAACACACAATTAAAGTTTAGCAGACATGAAATTTTGCACGCTCATAAAACTGACTGAAATATCAATAACTTCGCTTTGGTTTCGATGAAATGTTACATTACTTAAATTGCAAAGCAATAAAATTCATATTATATATTTGGATTAAAAATAGATTGTTTCTGTATTTTTAGTTGGTGTAATTGTATTCAAGTCGGTTGTGGCCACTATAATTTTTGAAAGTGGGAAGCACTTACAAATCTAAATACACCTCATCATAATAGTTGCCGACCGGTGATTCTGCCCATTCTTTACCCTTCGAAACATTATTTCAACTCGTTTAAAACGTCATGGTGACGTGGTGCTGTTATTTGTAGGGTCTATCACAAATAGTTTTGGCGTTTAAGAACTGTCATTTCAAAATCCAAAATGATTTCTGACACGGCATTCCCCGCTTTTGTGCTTTAGGGGATTCCCCGATTTAAACAATGATAAAAGTAACAAATTTGACGGGAAATTTGAATTTCGCTCGGTCATAGGCTGGGGGCGCTTGTACCGGAGTCTGCTTCTGGGACTGACCGACGTCGTTCGTATTGATATGAATGGTAAACCAACATTTTTGAGGTTATGTTTTATTGATATTATTTTTTAACGCTAGTTGTCACTAGCATTCTTCATCATCAGGACGTTTTAGAACGAGTTGAGATATGGTCTCTAAGGGTAAACGGTAGGGCAGAAGGCGGAATCGGCGGTCCGTAACTACTCCTCATGTTAATAGATATATCGACAAAATTTAACTTTCTGTCTGTTAAATTAATCAGAATGGCTGTTTGTTACGGAATATTTTGCTCTGATTTCAATTGTGCATAGTATTTTTTTGTAACTGGCATAACTGCTTGAAGGATTATTCCACGAATTTTAGCAGAAGGTGTTTTCAATGAGATGCTTCTAAGATTTTGGTGGCGCAAAACTAATACTATAGCGCTTACACGTTCCATCACTTATGCTGTCATCAACAAAATACAGCAATTTTGATTCTTAAATTTCTCAACGGATCAGGAAGAAATTTTTGATTGGCCATAGTTCTAGACTATCTAAAAATTTTTTGCAGAAATTTCCTTCAGGTGACGCCCATCGTGCCGCCGAGGCACGCAGAGTATCACTGGGCAGTCGACTATTAAGAACAAATTTTCGCCAGCCATTTCCGCATAAAAAGGTTCTCGCAATCTAGCATCGGGAAATGTAATTTGGTAATTGTGTTCTTCGGATGTGACGTGAGGATCTCACTCTATTCAAAGTCATAATTACCACTAAAACGACCATATATAATTTACGACCAGCGAGCGCTTAAATAAACTATTAAAATAAAATCCACTACAAATATCTATGGTAAATTTCAAATATCAAACTTACACAACAGATAACAATTTAAAGTATTAGGACAGCAGAATGTTTTATAAAGTTAATTTTTTATTTCTGGATCCTTAATTCACATTTTTTAGAAGAAAAAGAATAAACTAATCGTCTAATCATTCAAAGTATTAGAATAGCAGAATATTTTAAGAGGTATCTAAATATTTTTTGGATACTTTCCCTGCGCCTTTTTTTAATTAATAGGTTAACAATTTAAAGCAACAGGACAGCAGAAAATTATAAAAAGTTTTCTTAAGTTATTTTTGGATACTTGTACACTTTTTTGGAAGACAAAAGAATGACTTAATCGTTTAACCGTTTAAGGTATGAGGACAGTAGCATGGTACCTTGAAATTATTTTGGGATACTTCACCCATACATTTTTTAAAAGATAGGTAAACATTGTGAAGTATCAGGACAGCAGAATGTTTCATAAAGTTTATTTTAATTTTGGGTACTTATTTTACATTTTTTTTGAAAAAAAGAATGAATCATTTAACGATTCAAAGTATTAGGACAGCAGAATATTTTTAGAGGTATCTTTAAATAATTTTTGGATACTTCTCCTACACTTTTTTTAAATTGATCGGTTAACAGTTTAAAGTATCAGGACAGTAGAATGTTATATATAAACAGTTTTTTAAAATTATTTTTGGATACTAAATTTTTAGGAAGAAAAAAAGAATGACTTTATCTTTTAACAATTTAAAGTATCAGGACAGTAAAATGTTTCAAGAGGTACCTTCAAATAATTTCGGGATACCTCTCCTACACCTTTTTTTTAATAGATAGGTTAGCGCTTTAAAGTATCAAAGCAGTAAAATGTTTTATAAAGTTTATTTTTTAGTTTTCAATACTTAATTTACAATTTTTCGAAAATAAAAGGAATCAACTAATCGTTTAACGTATTAGGACAGCAGAATACTTTAAGAGGTATCTAAAAAAAATTTGGATCCTTTTCCTACACCATTTTTTAATTGATTGGTTAACAATTTAAAGAATCAGGACAGCAAAATGTTATAAACAGTTTTCTTAATATATATTTGGTTAATATAGGTTAATAGGTTTAAACTATCAGGACAGCAGAATGTTTTATAAAGTTTTTATTTAGTTTTGGATACTTAATTTTCAATTGTTTTGAAAAAAAGAATGAATTAATCGTTTAACGATTCAAAGTATTAGGACGGCATATCTTTAACTAATTTTTGGATACTACTCCTACACCTTTTTTAATTAATAGGTTAACAATTTAAAGCAACAGGACAGCAGAAAATTATAAAAAGTTTTCTTAAGTTATTTTTGGATACTTGTACACTTTTTTGGAAGACAAAAGAATGACTTAATCGTTTAACCGTTTAAGGTATGAGGACAGTAGCATGGTACCTTGAAATTATTTTGGGATACTTCACCCATACATTTTTTAAAAGATAGGTAAACATTGTGAAGTATCAGGACAGCAGAATGTTTCATAAAGTTTATTTTAATTTTGGGTACTTATTTTACATTTTTTTTGAAAAAAAGAATGAATCATTTAACGATTCAAAGTATTAGGACAGCAGAATATTTTTAGAGGTATCTTTAAATAATTTTTGGATACTTCTCCTACACTTTTTTTAAATTGATCGGTTAACAGTTTAAAGTATCAGGACAGTAGAATGTTATATATAAACAGTTTTTTAAAATTATTTTTGGATACTAAATTTTTAGGAAGAAAAAAAGAATGACTTTATCTTTTAACAATTTAAAGTATCAGGACAGTAAAATGTTTCAAGAGGTACCTTCAAATAATTTCGGGATACCTCTCCTACACCTTTTTTTTAATAGATAGGTTAGCGCTTTAAAGTATCAAAGCAGTAAAATGTTTTATAAAGTTTATTTTTTAGTTTTCAATACTTAATTTACAATTTTTCGAAAATAAAAGGAATCAACTAATCGTTTAACGTATTAGGACAGCAGAATACTTTAAGAGGTATCTAAAAAAAATTTGGATCCTTTTCCTACACCATTTTTTAATTGATTGGTTAACAATTTAAAGAATCAGGACAGCAAAATGTTATAAACAGTTTTCTTAATATATATTTGGTTAATATAGGTTAATAGGTTTAAACTATCAGGACAGCAGAATGTTTTATAAAGTTTTTATTTAGTTTTGGATACTTAATTTTCAATTGTTTTGAAAAAAAGAATGAATTAATCGTTTAACGATTCAAAGTATTAGGACGGCATATCTTTAACTAATTTTTGGATACTACTCCTACACCTTTTTTAATTAATAGGTTAACAATTTAAAGCATCAGGACAGCAGAATGTTATAAAAGTTTTAACATATTTTTGGATACTTATTTTACAATTATTTTGAAGAAAAAAGAATGACTTAATCGTTTAATGATTTAAAGTATCAGGAGAGTAGAGTGTTTAAGAGCTCCCTTCAATAATTTCAGGAAGCTTCTTCTACACCTTTCTTTAAAACATAGGTTAACACATTAAAGTATCAAAGCAGGAGAATGTTTTATAATGTTTTTTTTTTCATTTTTGGATACTTAATTTACAATTGTTTTAAAAGAAAAATCAATTAATCGCTTTACGATTCAACGTATTAGGACAGCAGAATATTTTAAGAGGTATGTTAGAATAATTTTTGGATACTTTTACTACACATTTGTTTAATTGGCAGCTTAACAATTTAAAGTATTAGGACAACAGAATGTTATAAAAAGTTTTTTTTAATTATTTTTCGATAATGATTGTACAATTATTCGGAAGAAAAAAAGAATGACTTAATCGTTTAACGATTTAAAGAATCAGGACAGTAGAATGTTTTAAGAGGTACCTTCAAATATTTTTAGAATACTTTAGAATACTAAAGTATCAGGACAGCAGAATGCTTTATAAAGTATTTTTTTTCATTTTTGGATACTTAAAGATTTATTTGAAACAAATAATGAATTAATTGTTTAACCAAAGTATTAGGACAGCAGAATATTTTAAGAGGTATCTTTCCTATACCTTTTTTTAATTGGCAGATTAATAATTTAAAGGACAGCAGAATGTTATAAAAAGTTTCCTTCAATTATTTTTGGATACTTCTTGTACAATGTTTTGGAAGAAAAACAGAATGAGTTAATCGTTTAACAATTTACAGTATCAGGACAGTATAATGTTTTAAGAGGTACTTTCAAATAATTTTGAGATACTTCTCCTACACCTGTTTTTAATGGGTAGAACAACGCTTTCAAGTATCAGGACAGCAGAATGTTTTATAATTTTTATTTATTTATTTATTTTTTGGATACTAAATTTACATTTTTTTTTTAAACGAATGAGATAATTGTTTAACGATTCAAACTATTAGGACAGCAGAATATTCTAAGAGGAATCTTCATATAATTTTTTATTACAATTTAAAATGTACTTACATGTTCATCTACTGAATAATTTAATTCCCCATCGTCGTATAACACAAACCAACGTCGCTGCCATCTCTGAAACAATATAGAAAACATATAAGTTTTACTATACTAAAAACATTAAATATTTTATCTCAGAAAACATTCATTTCTAATACATAAGCAAAGTGTGAATTTCTAGGGTCTAAAAGTAACTTAGGCATATGGAATGGCCCTGAAATTAGAGACAATGAAACAAGTTAAATTAGTAAGTGGTTGTTAGAGAAATAAATAATAATATTGTATAAAAAAGTTGGTATTATAGGTAAACAAGAGACACAAAACATTTTATAGTTAATAATTTTTGTTTACTTTCGAATACAATAAATTATTTTACCCGTGTAGCAGATTATTGAGATTGAAGGAACAACTCCAATGTATTCAGCTACCCTACGATAAAGAGTGTCGTACAATCTACATGCGACACTTATTTTTTCGTTACCCGCAAAATCTACACCAACAGCATGGTACAAGCATTCGAATTCGATATCACTTAAAAAAGCTGTCCCCTACATCATTTCAACCCTTTTGCTTTGCACTGCTGACAGTGGAGCTAGTCAAATAACGCTTATCTTATTGCTGCGCTACGATATGCTCTTGCACTGGTAAACATTTAAGTCGAGACTTAATTTTGCGAGCCAGCCTCTTTTTCTCTCTCTTCCTTGAAATGATTAGCATTCAAAGTTGTACCAGCCGCTATCATTGAAGTAGAACAAACTAGTTTTTCATTGAATAAACTAGTAAGTGAACTGTCACTGAACAAACTAGTTCTGGGAAACCAACTCAATGATTTTATCAACTCAATTATTTTATAATTTTGAGAAGGTTTCAAACTGATGGTTTTCTTTGGAAATTTAGTTTTAAAAATATTTGACGTTTAGTGAGACCTATAACAAAGTACTTTTGCAGTTTAATAAATGTTGACATCGGTGCCGTTCCATTTAAGTAATTGGCGAGATATACCGTGACACTATCGTTGACAATATCGCTCTGTCTATATCCCAATGTAGAATTTTGAAAGCAAATATCCAAACAACACCCAACACCCCAACAATAAAAAAAATATATTTCATGTTTTCCTTGTTGAAAAACCTACTCTAATTTTTGGAATGTTTGATTTGAAAATACTACATGATGGTATACACAGAATGATAAGGTTCACATCGTACGTCACAATAAACCATCACGCTGCAAAATATATCATAAGAAGAACATAACTTCTACTGGAAAATATTTTACGTCACTATTTTACGAGGATTCAAAATGCAAATCAAACTTTCAGTGTCAGATATCTAAAAGCAAAATTTAGATATCTGTTCCTTGTACGATTTTATTTTGGACCGCTTGTATTGCAACGCCAAAAGAAGAATGTTAAATATATTAATTTTTTTTAAACTTTTTAATGCATACTCTTGCTAAAAGAAAGATATTAGATATATTCACTTTCTTTAAACTTTGTAATACATACATACTCTAAAGCATAGCCCCACGGCTATTAGCTTTGTGATGTCCGGGGGGTTGGTCAGGAAATTTTATCGAGAGTCAAGCATGGGGTCAGGGGAATCCTGAGGTATAACTCAGGCAGTACGTCCAATGTTTAAAAAGAGCCCATTAAAAAAATACTTTGACAATGAGCGATAATCAGTAAGAGTAGGATAGAGTAAGTTTGAATTACCCCATCAGAGGGTAGAACAATCGACTCCTTTATATAAGCGAAAATTTTACCAACCTATCGCTTATTACGTTCAGATTGTTTTCATAGTTTAGTCTCCGAGTTTTGCTAAGTTTTAGTACGCAATTTTTTTAAGCTCTAACTAAGCGATTAGTTTATGATTATGTCTGGGGTTCCAATGTAAGTACATAATAATTTATTTTAAATGAATTAAAAACACCTTAGAATTTGTTTTCTCTATTTATTTAATTTATTTTAAATTATTTAATTTTTACTTTTAAACAAATGAACAATCGGTTAACTTATATACGCATATTGATTACAAGTTTTTATATTTATTTGTTGATCAGTAATAAAATTTACAGATGGAATATCAATCTATATGAATATTTATTAAATTAAATGTTGCTTAGAAACTATTTTATTTATTTCCGCCTAGAAGACTATTGTATTAAAGTCTCTATATATGTAATACAAATAAATCACAGTTATTGTTTTATTACTATCCAAAATATATTAACCCATTATACCTGTATGTTTTATTGGGTTTTAACTTATTTTTTCCATACCGTTAAGGAAAAAATAAGAAGCCCTTAACAATCTTTTAATTAGCTCTACCACATTCGATTTGGGTTGGGCTGGATGGATTTTAGCTGATCGTAGAATTTCTTCAGTCAGTTAGAGCTCACACGATCCTTTGACACGATTTTCAATGCGTCAATATAATAACATACAACCATCAAACAAACGGTCAAGATATTCATGGCCAACGATTCACCCCAAGTAAAAACAAGTTTAGCATGCATTTTAAAGAAGCAAGGCATACAAGATGTAACGAAGAACGAAAAATCCACGCTCGCAGCATACAAGTTACTCACATTCAAGAAGCTGCACGGTAACACGCAGTATTGGCTCTCTTTCTCTTTACGGTCTTCATTCTCCTCATCGCTCAACACATTTTGGCAAGTTTAGTTCAATTAACGCTTTGTTTAAGTTATTAATTGTGCAAAGACTAATTCAAACTCAGCACTAGAGTTACAGTCCACTAGAACTTCAAGACCATTTTCCGGAAAATACTGAAATAATAAATGTTATGCTGACTTCAGATTCATTTTATGCGCAATTTAACCGGCTATACATAATTTTTTTTTATTAAAAATATAATCTGTGTCAACTAAAAATAATAACGCAGTCTATACAATCTTCAGGTAATTTAGTGTAGTAAATTGTCTAGGTCAGAGATTTATAAGCGACTATTATTAGTAATACAGTTTTCATAAGTCATAAATATAATGAATGATTTTGATAATAATAATGAATCGCAAAATAATTATACGTAAAAGGCGTGACGGAATAATTTTGCCCATAAAATAGAAAACTCACCTAGATTCCAGTTATAGGTAAATGTTAATTTTCGTAGCAGGTGGTAATCTTTTTCCTAAAGGGAAAAAATGTGATTATACAGTAAGCACAAGCAATGGTAACAATAAAACTAATCTATGTTATATATAAGCCATTATTGATCAACACTTTAGGTTTCAATGCTTACATCCTATTAATGCATTTCAGTCTGGAAGCCAAAGGATATTTTCTTTTTGTTCAATTTCTTAAAAATTTGCTAAAGCAGGCGGCTCCCATTATAGTTCATAATTTAGACATCACTAACAAAAATATATTGACGAATATATCGTGTGGTCTGGTAGGTACCAGCTGGTACACTTGCCAAAAAACTACCATCGCCAACTTGACGAGAAATAAAATATATAATATTAAGAATTTTATATTGTCCATGTTTTTCTATTTTAAAAATTATAGAAATAAAAATATTTATTTTAATAATTTGTATATATTTCAAATTTTTATAGTTCAACATTTATATTTTAATGAAATTATTTTTTATTTCACATTTAAAAATTATCTATATATATTTCAGTTTACTATTTGAAAAACTTTATACAGTAAAATTTTTGTACTTATTTCACGTCAAAACATGTTGTTTTAAAATAAAATTGGCTAATAAATATTCAACTCGCTAAAAAAGTTGGAAAAAAATATTTTTTCTACTTTGAAAATTACATATTTCAAAATTTTTTATATTTTATTAATTAGTATATTTTATATTTATATATTATATGTTTTTATTTTATTATATTGAAAATTATATATTTCAAACAATTTTATATTATAATATCTTGTATATTTAAAATTTTTATATTACTAAAATTACGTTTTAAAAAATTTACATTTTAAAGCAGATACCTACTTTTATAATTTTTTTATTTTAAAAATGTTATATTGTAAAATTTTTGTATATCAAAAAATATAGAAATTTTACAGTATGTAGTGTATAATTTTACAGTATGTAATCAGGCAGTTTGCATAAAAACATTTCGTTTTAAAATCAAAGTGGTTAATCACCAACTCGCGAAAAAAGCAATACCATTGCTAACTTTCTAATAAATATAGGAACAACACTTTTATATTATCCATTTTTTCCATTTTGAAACTTATAAATTTAAACAGAAATTATATTTTATTAATTTGTATATATTTGAATTTTTTATAGTTTAAATTATGTTTTTAAAAACTTTACACTTATAAAAAAAAATTTAAAAATATATATATTTAAAAATATATTGTTAAAATGTAAAAACATATTTACAATCACACAATATAATCGCACAATATATGTGCCAAAAGATTTTGTTTTAATATCAAAATGGCTAATCGCCAACTCGCCAAGAAAGAAATATCATCACCAACTTGCAAAAAAAAACTGTAAGAATAAGAACTTCGTATTATACATTTTTAATTTTAATATCTTGTATATTTAAAACATTTAACTTCAAAAATTACGATTTAAAAAATTTACATTAAAAAAATTACATTTAAAAAATAAATACCTAAAATATAAATACTTATATATATTTATTTATGTATTTTTTTAAATTTGTATTTAAAAAATCACACAATATATGTGTCAAAAGATTTTAACTAATGTATAAAATTGTTGTAGACAGGTGACCAAAAATTGTCTACAACAATTTTATACATTAGATATTACGGGGCCA
>WYDF02230535.1:4426-21025 GCA_009867245.2 Adranes taylori
TGGTAATCCAGGTTTGACCTTGAAAAGGGTTAATTTAAGCGGAGTACTTACTAGTGTCATATAACTCAAAACCCCTGGAGGCTTGTGTCGCTACAAAACTAAGACCTCTTAGTATGGCATTCTTTCGCAGCACAAAATATAAAGTTTGTGTCCTCATTTCCATGACCTCACCCCAAACGGGCCATGTTTTTTAATTTACTCGTATATATTCATTTCTGCAACATATCAACGGCTTATTAAGTGGATTCAGTAGGAATGATTATGCTAATCCCGGGTTGACATTGAAAAGGGTTTATTTAAGAAGAGAACTTACATGTGTCACATAACTCAAAACCTCTGAAGACTTGTGCCGACCAAAAGACGAGGACCTCTTAGTGTTCAAGCACTTTGGAGCAAGTGTAATGTAAAGTAATATGAGCAGACCCAAATCTAGAACCAATGATTTCTAGATTTGCTAAGCTAAAGCATTATGGAGGTGATATTGTAATGTGCTGCATATGTAGCGTTTATTAATAAATAGGGGCTACGTTTCAAAAGCATGCTTTTGAGATCGCTTCAGTAAGTTTTATTCTCGTTTGAAAGGTTTATTAGTCTCTAATCCGTATAATCGATTCAATTGTGAAAACTGTACTTTCATATACATTTTATATAGCATTATGCTGTAAATATGAAATCTGACAATGCGTGAATAGCACAAATTATAAATGACTTCGAATCATTCGTTTTATATATTAAATCAAAATATAGTAGGTACTATGTTTATTACTGATTCAACTTGAGTATTTATTAATAAAAGTTATTTGTAGATAAGATATTACAAATACTAAGCTCATTAGCATATATTATCAATTGGTAATTTCTATTTATCAATCATATTTCAAAACTTAACTTGTCATGATTTTTCATATAGATATGCAATGAATGTAGCGTATGTTGGATCGCATATGCAAAATCATAATTTCAGCATGTGATTTCTTCAGTTCCGAAATACAAACAATAAAAACTGGTACTTTAAAATATTAAGATCCTACAAGGCACACCTACAATTTATGATTAACATTATTAATATAAAAATTAACAAATGAGAAACATGTCACAAGATGCTACCAATGCATTAGACCTAAGATCTGTGAAATTTGGTGCAAGTTTGTGACCCAAATTATGTTAAAATTAAAAGAATCTTCAACATTTTCAGGTTTTCAGGCGTTTGATTTCCGCCATATTATTAATGCACCTGACTGACGGGAAATGATTCCCTTCCTGCGCGAATAATATCAAGTCAACTATGATTTAATGACCTCATTAGAGATTTAGCATTTTATACAAAATATCATTCTTACCTATTCTATACGATTACTAAAATCCGTCCTTTTACTAGCCCCTACGAACACACAAATAGTCACAAATCACGAATACATTCGGTACACACAAGGATATAAGTTTCTAACGTTCACAAGCAAATAAATACGTTCGTGAGTTAAAAACATGTAGGACAATTTCATTAGCGAGCCATTAACTTTTCAAATAATATTCGTGCACCCTATTTTACACGAAAAAAACAGTTTCTATCGGAACCGAATAATTTTTTTAATTTCACTTCATTGACTTGGGTGCGGTGTGCGGATCTCCACCGGTGCCCTTGCGGTAACGATTGAAAACCCCGTTTGCTATGACGTCAGAGCTATCCTTAAAAACTCTTATGCCATCTATTAGGCTTTCTTCCTATTATAAACAAGTATTTTAAAAATTAAGTAGCAACATATTTCTTAAAACATTTAATTAACATTTTCTTATTTCACTAATCGCGTATGTAAATTGTATTAAATCGTCAGAAAAGATAATTTCAGTGGTAAAACAATTTATCAAGTAACCTTTTGTGTATAAATTTACAGCATTCTGTAACACATTACAATAACAATAGCTGTCAAAACTATTATTGAGCGTGCGCGGTTTGTCTTTTTGCTCACAAAAATTTATCGGGAAATGTACTTTGCAACAGTAAATGCACTTTGCCAGATTTATATTTTTATAAGTACTATTTTTTATTACAAATTTCTTTTAATACGAAAGAAATTTTCAATATTATACAGTAATTATTTTAAAAGTAGATATAAAGTTATGTATAAACAAAATTAAATAAACTTTAATGTGTAAAAAACTAGGTGTTTTTATTTATAAATACAATTTTTTATATATTTTGCGTGGTTGGCACAGTAGATTACATTAAAATCTATAAATAATCTTCACAATACATGACAATAATTTCTGAAAATTACAATTAAAATCTGTCACTGTTAAGAGCATTTACAATACAAAGGTTTAATGCTAGGTGGCAACTTAAGGAAAATTATAGTTTAATCTACATGATCATGATCAACTTGTAATTTGTAATAATTGGTTACATAGCAACTACACTATGACATTGTTTTAATTAGTTTATGGTTGTGAATTACTTTAGTAATTAATTTAGTGTAGTGCTTTAACTGTTAAAAACTCATTTGAAAAATTATATAAATTATGAAGTGATCTAGATACGTATTGTAATCGATATTATTTTACATTTTGTTAAACAGTGCGTTATCTTGAGGTAAAAATTTAAAGTACTGTTACCGGATAATTTTCTTAGGTGTCATTTGAGTCGTTTTTAACTTCTTTTATTTTTATTGTTTCTGGAAAGTATCATAAATTATTATTGTTTATAGTAATTGGCAATACGTTTTTGTGTATTCATTGAAAATGCATAAATATAATGCATATTGTTCTGTACCCTTTTGTAAATATTTGAAATAAAAAATTCAGATATCAGTTCATCAATTACCAAAACTAAGAAAAAGAAAGTGTACACGTAAAGTTAATCAAAAATTTTATTGAACAAATATAAATATTACAGTAAATATATAATAACTAATTGAAAATTGGTTAAAAAAGACGTACGCGAAAGAAAATCCTTTCAATCGCTTTTCAAGAGATAATTCCATTCAGGCATCGTGAATAATAATATAATGGTTGTCAAAACCAATAACAAAACACCAGATTGTCATATTGGAATAATGGTTGAAGGATAAAATCCAAAACAAAACTTGTTAAAGGAAAGAAGGTCTAATTATTGGAAGTTTTGTGGAAATGTCAAAGTAAATTTAAAGTTAATAAAAATTTTTAGTGAACAAACATAAATATGATATGCAAATTTGCGGCTCTCGTATATGAAAGTATATGCAAAGAGAAATCAGTGGTGTTAGTAACGACGCTATGGCTCTATAGTCCGTTTCATGTTTTCAATTGTGCACTTAGCTGCTTTGAATACACGCTAATACTATAAATAAACTGATTTCTCTACAATAAGTAGGGTAGTACTCAATTGTTGGAATAATATTGTAGAAACAGATCATCAAAATCGGATCTAGTTTGTGGGTTAATTCAAGATTAACGCAAAACACCTTGCATATGTCGACCAACAGACTTTAAACATATATAGAAGAAAAATAAAATATAAAATAATATTTATTCGATGTAATAGGTTCAGACACAGAGTTAGTGTGTATTCAGTTACACATACAAAGACGTTCTGAAAAATAAGGCTGTTGATAAAGCTTTACTAATTTATAGCAGAAATGGCCATCCACTCGCGGTTCATCGACATTTTTTCTGATTTGTTAGTCTCTCACATTTAGTTACACATTTTTCGAAGACGACTTGCGTAATCTAACTAATTAATTAATCAATTAATGTAGTCGTGTCAATAAACGATACCCATCCGATCATTATTTAAATATAAATATTACAATAAATATATAATAGCTCTGAAGATTTATTGAAAAACACGTATGCGGAAGAAAATCCTTTCAATCGCTTTTCAAGACATAATTCCATTCAGGCATCGTGAATAATAATATAATGGTTGTCAAAACCAATAACAAAACACCAGATTGTCATATTGGAATAATAATGATTGAAGGATAAAAATCCAGAGCTGTTGAAGAGCTGTCTAATTACTGAATAATTATATAAATTATAAAATAATCTAGATACGTAATATAATCGATATTTTTTCTTATATATATTTGCATTAAATTACTTTAATGTATATAGTAATAATAATAATAATAATAATAAGACCTTTATTGGCCTATACCTATTACAAAATTAGAAATGACATGAACAACGAAACATAATTAATAATTATAATACTAAAACAATTTCCTATTTTCATCTATAAACTAAACTCCTACATTACCCAATCGTCGCAACACCCCGCCTACTTCCCCTTTCTTCTTCATTCCCATTTTCTCTTGCGTATTTCATTCATCACTTCCTTCATAATCTCAATCCCGTTTCCATCCTTCCCCAAACTTACCCACAAATTTTCTCTATCTTCTCTAACCCTTTCATACTTTAATGAATATATTTTGTATCTAATGTATTTTCCACATATAAATTATAATATATTATTCTAGATGATTTGATTTTTCTAATGAAACGGAATGTTATAATTTTTTGATTTTTGTATTTAGTTATCAGAGTTTGACATTACTACACAAATCATGCATGACTAGCATCAAAGTTCCTCTAGAAATTAAAAACTCTTCTGATCAAGTTGGATCAAATAACCTGCAAATATGCAAGATAAAACACAATAATTTGTTTTATAATTTGTTTGACAGTTACAGTTATTTATTAAATAAACCATGAAGGTGCATTATTTATTTCAGTTTGATGTTTTATAACAAATGTTTATTCATTACAGTTATGAAACATTTTTAGTGTGCGATAAGATATGACTTCATATAAGATATGACTTAATTTTACGCGGGGATCTAACAAAACATATTTAAGCCAAAAAATATTGTAAGGTAAATAATAAAAAAAGTATAACATTAGATTTGCTTTATAATGTAATTCTGCATGTATATATTTTTTAACTAATAAATAAATGGACTTTAAAGTTGTGAGAATTGAGAACTTGCACATTTGGCAACGTTGTACTTATGGAATTTGCTGCATTTTAGAATTTTCGACCATTTTATTTTAAACAATTTTAGACGCATTCATTCACGCAGACATCTTGTTTTGTGTGCAACGCAGTGAAACTTTTTGTGTCGTATGAATCGAAAAGTGGGCCGTTACATACGGCAAAATGACTACAACAAAAATTGAACAGTCTCAACCCGCACATAAACATATTTCTAAGCAATATGGTAAAGTTGTTTTAACTTTAAAGAATCAGTTGTTACCCGAGGAGAAACTCGCAACTACTCCATCACAACAAGATGGTTTAGATTGTGATACAGAGACTGATTTGCGTATATATGGCTGTGAATTAATACAAACAGCTGGAATATTATTAAAATTGCCTCAGGTAGGTATATAGAATTATTATATGAATATGCTCTATGATTTTCAAGTAGGTGATGCAATGTGCTTTGACTCAACATGGCTTGGCCGATTTTTTAGGTTGCAATGGCTACTGGGCAAGTCTTATTACAGAGATTTTATTATTCAAAAAGTCTCGTGAGACATCCAGTGGAACATACGGCTATGGCTTGTATTTGTTTAGCTTCTAAAATTGAAGAAGCTCCCAGACGAGCAAGAGATGTTATAAACGTATTTAGCCATATTCGACAAGTAAATGCTAACAAGTAAGTTCGTTCATTACATTCCTTATTTTAGTATGTAAATATATTTTATTTGAAAATACTTGCAAATCTATTACACCTAAATTATTTAATTTTATATACCTACAGAGTTATCAAGATGTTAAACGTTCTCTTGAGATTTTATAAATCAAAAATTGTGCTAATAATCTAATATTTATTTTTTCGAATTTCTGGGAGCATAGGTTTCAAAAAGCCGTTTTTGAAACTATTAAAAAGTAGTATAATATATATATATTTGCACAGGTGTATTTGATTTAAGAATTTTACTTTTTATATTAGTTTCGAGGACATATTTTGTAATCATATAATTTTGAAAAATCAACAAAATTTTATCAGATTCTAGAATATTAGGAACTCTATTATAGTGACGCAAGGCTGCATATGCTGTTGACGTTACGTTTCAATGCATATTTTCTTTAGAGTAACTGAACAGCAGTAGTGATTACATGCTTTCTTTAGAATATGGATTGAAACGTAGAGATGATTGTATTGGCTTGCCTTATGTGTTATTATAATAACCCCTAATTTATATTTGGTTTGCAGGTAAAAGAGCTTTTAATAGTTTTTCCTGATAGCTTTTTTATCCACTTCTATTTTACAGATTCAGTTGCCATGAATTCCGACAGTATGAACGCCTTGTGTTAGGGTGCGTCATTGTGATGTAATATCCGTGAATTGTTCTTCTGCAGGTATGGCCTTTTGGTACGAATATTTTCGCGTAAAAGCCTATTGACGCTTAAGTAGTACTCTTCGTTGACTGTTTGTCTCGTTGACTCCGGCAGGAATTCCGAATATACAGCCTTACGCTAATCGAAAAAATGGTCAGCATTATCTTGATTTTGAATTATTTCCTTTAGTACTCCTCTAAGGAGCATAGGGTATTTGTGAGGACTTTACAGCGGGTTATATTCTTTGATATGGGTTTGATTGTGTTCCAGGACTTGCCGATTTCTGTCACCTCATTCTCTACACTTCTTCGCCATGTTTGTTGCGGTCTTCGCCTTCCCTGGCGGTTTTGGTGGGTAGCGCATTGAGCTCCTTTTTTTCTTCTTTTGTGGGTAGTGCTGTTCTCTGCCATAGTTATTCGTTCGAGATTACATTTGACCATCGGATTCCTAGGACGGTCCTCAAAATCTGTTCAGTGTTGCTTGTATTTGTTGATTTAATCTGGCCGTTGACTTCCACGTCTCCCACCCATAGAAGAATATTGATTTTACATTCGATTTTACAAAGCAAGGCTGTTTGCTCTCGCCTATTCGATTCATACTAGCGCTGGACCAAATAATGCGGAAAGTATTGACCGACGGACCTAGGAGAATCCATTGGGGACTCACAGAGAGATTAGAAGACCTGGACTTTGCAGGCGATATCTGCCTCTTTACCCAGACGCACCGAGATATGCTGACGAACCTGGATAGTTTAGAAACTGAAGCAGCAAGATCAACAGACAAAAACAAAAGAGCTACGAGTTAATCCCACCCAGAATGACCCAACCCTCCTTCACGAAGATACTATTGAAAGAGTCGAAACCTTCTGTTATCTAGGGAGCGTAATTTCAAATTTTTGGGGAGCAGATGATATTGCCCAGCGAATAAAGAAGGCGAAAGCATTTTTCGTCCAGCTGCGCCCGATATGGAGGTCCAAAGAAATATTAAAACAAAATTGCGACTGCTGGAGTCGAATGTAAAATCTTGATTTTGAGCAAGTGTTAAATGATTTCTTTGGTTTCGGTTCATTTTTCCTTCTATTCAGCAGCTCGATGACTTGTTTGTATGTCATACTTGTATCTTTATGTCATACTTGTAGCTATATCTTTTTTCTCGTAATAATGGGTTTCATTAATGCAGGATAACTTTTTCCGAAATTTATTTTGGAGAAAATTCAACTCTTTCGGAACAAGCCTAGCGGCGACGTGTTTTGTGCTTAAATCATCCTCAAGACGTTGAGATCCAGGGTATTCTCTAGTAAGCTTTTATGTAGATTTTCCATTAAATCAACACAGGGTATAAACCACATCAAATCAACACCTGACATTCTCAGAATTTGATGAAATTTGGTATGTACATAGTCCTCATGGAGGTTAAAAAAGTACTTGTTTTTCAAACATCTGTTTAGACATTACGGCTATGTAAAGTTTTCAATAAACGGCCAAAAATGCACGTCCCACATATTTTGAAATCACCACAGGTGCTATCCTAATTGAGCTAGAGAGATGGGAGTGGTGTTCTTTTACTTAGTTTTTCATACAGTTTTCAATGACATACCTTTTCATAAAAAGTTTTTTTTTAAACAAAATCAAAATTTAATTTCCCAAAAAATGCATTTTTGAATATTTTTTTTTAAATTACTACAAATAGTTTAGACATTTGGTAAGTGATTCTCGGAATTTAAAAGTGGGAGGCTAATGGGTTCATATTTAAATAATTACTTAAAAAGGAGGAGCGTTTTATAAAACATATTTCATTAATTACTATATTAAAGTATTTATACACTTTAACGATACGTCACTTTAACACTACGTCATTGAATCTGTAACACTACGTCTTTAACCAAATTTTATGTAGAACTTTATGATAGAGCTTGTGTGAAGTTCTATGGCTTCTTCAGCCATAAGGAGTTGTAGGATCAACTTTGCAAAGCACGTCTAACAATAAGCACGTCTCTTAAATCCACAATATGTCCGTATGGCTTCCTTAGATATGAAAACGATGATGAAGGGCCAGCAAGATGTAGACATATCACTTAGTTCATCCTCTTCTTCATTCTTTTCCAACACATATGCTAGTCACCACGTTTGGTCATATATGGTCGTTATATAACCTCTTACTTTTGACATTTGTTGTTTTTCTGAGCATTTTTGGTTGATGACTGTTCCTTCTGTTGTATCTTCAGAGAATATTTTTACACAAATCATTGATACGTTTGAATGAACAGGTATATAAGCATGATACTGCTGAGTTCCTTGATAGTTACTGCTTGGCTGACACGGTAATTCGGAAATGTTTCGGACTCAACATACTCATTTTGTGTGGACAAGGTGAAATTAATTCCAGATAAATTTTCAACTGCCCATTCATAAGATTGTTACATATGGACGTTGCAGGCTTGCTCTTGCAGCAAGTCTCTTGACTGAGCCCCAACCCCATCACATGATCCTTTCCCATGTGCATTTGCGGAAAAATGTCATTCAGCCTCTACACCAAAATCTTGCTTGTGATAACATGAATTGTTAAAATTTTCTTATTTTTATATTCTGCAGCCCACCCATCTGAGTTATACAAAATCTTTTTTGGTACTGTTTGAAATTTTGTTGTCATGAACTCGACAAGTTTTTTTTTGGGTATGTATACACAGAAGTTATGCTCTAAACAAGGTGAAATTATAACGAAATTTGAGCGTTTAATTTTATCATCTTCTCTGTAATAAATCACAAAAGGGTGTATTGTCACATATTCGCTTGCCCAGTGATAACTCTGAGATTGTGTTCTGAACGAGTCTGAACTAAGTTTACTACAAACTGACTTTTTTTAATTTCCTTTTTTGTCATTAATGAATTAAGACTGTTGCTTTGCAATAATATCCTGTTTTGAATAAGAGTCAGTTTATCACAAACAACATTTATAAAATCTTCATTAGATTTCTGTAAACTTTCAAGGTTGCAACGATCCTAAGTTTGTATTTTCTGTCATTAACTTTACGTTCTGGTGAATTGTGCATACACAAACTACATGTGTGCCACTTTGGTCGAAGTTTGGCAAATTTTGAACAACCTACTGTAATATCTGAGAATTTTTCCTTAAACAACGAGTAAGCTTCATTAAGATTACACAAAATTAGTCGTTTTGACATTTCTGTTTTATTTCCATTCGAGCCAACTACATCCATGCACTCCTTAATACCGGGCATTATTCTGCTGATTTCATCATTTTCATAAAATGACTTATCAATATCAACAATAGCTTTTGAAAGGCCCTTTCCAGGCTTTGAGTTAGGGCTTTCTAAAATACTCTTTTTTTGTCTGTCTGACCAAATAATCTGGTGCATTAAATTTCCGCATTATTTTTCTAATACCCCATTTTTCTGGGAGACAGGTAAGTATCATTATCTTCTTAACCCTATTTGTTGAATTAGAAACATTTTCTTTAAGGTTTTGTAAAATTGACTCATCTAGATTCTCATCATCACTAGATGAATCTTCAGCTGCTAAAAAGAGTTTACGCTTCAATGCAGAGTTAATGTTTTTTACTTTCTTTGTAGCATTCTGCTTAGATTGATTTTTTTTAATGTTAATAGGAGAGTATCAGGTTGATTTGTATTGTCTACCTTTAACGTTCCGATATGTTTTCTATAAAGATCACAAATTTTAGCTTTTATGGATATTTCAGGAAATAAACTAAACATCGATGATGTTACATTTCTAGTCTCTTGTTACATTTCTAGTTACATTTCACAATTATCCCTAACTGTGTGATCAATTTTATTTAATGGGTTAAAACATTGTAATCTAATGAATTTTAATTCGCTTTCCATTATCTTTAATTTATTACTTTAAATTCTTTTTCAAGTTTTATAAAAAGATCATCTTACAAAAATTCTTGTTTTAAATTCTACTTTTCATTGTGTATTTATTTCAAAGAGCTTCATTAATATTTAATTTATCATTAGTACTTACAACATAATCTTTTTTGAAACATCACCAAAGAAATATTTTTAAAATTTTATTATATTTCAAATATATTTTTTTATAGATAAACACTAATAAAACTTAGACAAAATACGTTAAAAACTGTTTGAAACCACAAAAGATTTTTCACTTAAACACAGATATAATTTACTGACATCCTACTCATACCAACTGCAGACACAGACTAATGATAAATTGTACATGCAGAAGAGTGAATTGCATGAGTCTGTCTCAACTTATCTCAACGTGAGAGCTTGCTTGTGAGCACATAAGACACTCAAATAGTATGGCCTACCTACGATGAGTCACCTTTCATGTCACAACATGATGAATAATATACAACATACCACTGCTGATTGTTATTTTAGTGACTTTCTCCTTTGCATCCTGAGACAAAATGCATAAAGTAAATTTATAAACTATTTCTCATTTAATTTTGAAAAACTTACTGAGTAAATAATAAGACTAAAACGACTAAATTGTGGACATAAGTTGTATTAAAGACAGAATTATGTTAATAATTACCATTGTAATACATGATGTAAAGGTACATTATGTAGTAGTATTAAAATTACGCATCAGTTTTATAAAATGCTCTTTTTTAAATTTCCCAAATCTTTTCAAATTTTGTTTCATTATAAAAGCAATAATTTTTCGAAAATATAAATAATTAGAAGTATTGTGCTTGAAACGTAATCAATGTAATATATTATTCAATTCAATACAAATTACGTGTATACTGAAATGACGATTTAAAAGAAAAAAAAATCCTTTTTGAAATATGCAGTTGATAATAATTGGTTGATTAATATGATGAATTTATTATCACACATATTTGTTTCAAATATTTTTAAAAATATTTAAAGAAAAAATAAAATTCCGATTGTTCTATTTATTATAATATGTAAGTATATCATTATATTTCTTGATAAATGCTACACACATATTTTGGAAATTACAGATTGCAGAATTGTACTAATGTTAATAATTTATTTTCATTCACTTATAGGTATTGAGTTATTATAATTACTAAATTTTTCATAATTGTATCCAATTAATTATATTTAAATATTTTTTTTAGTATATTTTATTTATCAATACTTCTACATGTTCATTTGATTTTATTAATATTTTCTATGTATAATCCAAATGATACATTATTTTGTTAGCTAATTTTTGAAGAGAATTATTTTAGTAATATAAATTACCATATGCAATTTTCTTTCTTGGTATTAATCGAATGAATGTTGCTCTCCTATTCTGTGCTTTGGAGGTGATTGGATTGATTGGTCCCACCTTGTAATTAAAATCATCAAGAACAACTATCTTTCTTGTAGGCTGTGGAGCTTCTCCGTATGAAGCAGTCCTCTCATATGCAAAGTATTCTTTCAGAATTACATACAAACTAATGCTTCAGTTTATTTAAAGTAAATACCCGCTAAGTATCGATTATCAAGTTCGGTTTTTTTCTTTGGGTTGTCTACAGGTTACCAAAATTGCAAACGATTCCAAGTGATAATACGATAGAAATTTCTAGTGTTATAATTTTATGAAGTTATACATAGAAAGTATGATTTAACATTTGTTTTACGTCGGATATTTTTGTTATAAATGTTATGAATACTGTGTAACGTGATAAATAACATTTTTAGTGTAATACAAATGTTAAAATATAAAATCTTACAAATCACAAATTATTTCTCTTGTCGTTATCTTTGTGTTCTATACGTACTGTAATCAGAATGATATAAGGTTTAAATTAAATTGTTAATTTGCAGAGGCTCCGAGATGTTAACGTAGGGCCTCTTTGGTTCACACTGCATCAATCGAGAACAACATTGGCCATCCAAAGAGCCAAAATTAAAATGTCTCAAAAATATACGAAACGTGTGAACCACAAATATACAAAGAGAATAATCTCATCAATCAAAATAATAAAAAAGTATCTCTGAACAAATAATAAAAAGACCTAAATGAAAAGGTGAATACGTCAACAGACAAGAGCTATTGCTACAGTTTGTGAAATATTCGAGAAGAAAGGTAATTCTTGCACGTCTGATGGATTCTTTACCTTCATTTTAATTAAAGGTTTGTATAAATCATATTGTAATTTATACAATTGCCTTTTTAGTTATGTAAATTTCAAAATACTTAAACTATTATTCTAAAATATTGTGATCTAAAAATGTTTTGGGAAAATATCTGCTTAGTGAAATTAATATTTTTTTATAAAAAATATATTTTAACTCTAAACTAAATTTAATACATGTTCTACTGAAATTATTTCTAGTAAACAATAAATTTGTTCTTGGTAAAAGTTTATATTTCTAATCTACATAAAATAATGTATTTTTTAGGTGTTTATATACATTTGAACAAATATTTGGTTAATTTTTTACGTATCCGTATTAAAACACACTAAGTCATATAAGATTTAAAAGAAGTGATAACTTAATGATATTCTCATGTACTGCATTACACGATGTGGCGTGGTGATCAACTGAATTGGTGATTTAATAACACATTAGAGTTACATTGTTTCGTTTTGAATAGCTTCAAATATCTTAAGCCAATACACTTATTTGTAGTCTTCTCAATAAACCAGGAGAATCTATAAGTCCATGTAGCAGATTATGTTCGAATATTATAGTTGTATGCCGACGTCTTGTGCTGAGCAAATTATAGTTAAATCTCCTTGCTCAACTCCTCCGTGGAGGACAGATAGCGTCAAGGTTAAATGATAGATACAGTGGAATATCGATATGACGGACCAATGGGGACGAGGGGGTGTCCGATCTAGCCGAATGTTCGTTATATAAAAATAAATTTTCTGAATAAGATATTTATTAACTATCAAATAGAAATTATTATAAATGAAAGTTTTAATTACACTTTAAAATTGCTCTTTATTCGTCTTCAGATGATATGTCACTATACGCCCGTTGAGGAGAGTCGCTAATGTTTGTTTTTGAACTTCCTGGTTTCTTAATTATTAACTTTCTATAATTTCGGGGGTGCATGTAGTATCGCAATCGCATTTCGCTATCTGCCGAATAATCGATATCGCTATCTGCCAAATAATCGAAAAAGATTCTCTATCTTCGCTTTGATTTTTCACTTGATCAACACTTCATCTGCTATTTCACTTCTTTGATCAACACTTCATCTGCTATTTCACTTTCGGTCATAATGTGATACTCAGGGTCATCTTCATCTCTTTCCAACCAGTCAAACACATCTTCCACGACCTACTTCCTGTCTAACATTATTTTGTATAATAGCAGTTACCTCTTTACAAACAGCTGTGAAATTTAAAATCGCTGATTTTAAATTATAACTTCTCAAAATTTCTAAGGCACGTTGGCATCTTCTGAGTTCTTCATCTTCTTCAGCCTCCAACACCACCAATATGTCATTTAAAAACTTTTCCTTATCTATTCTTTTTGTGGCCAAAATGATGCTCTGACCCATAGGATGAATAATAGATGTCTTTTGGCAAAAACATACAATTAAACTAGGCATCTTCAGTGCGTAGAATGTTTTCCGAGGGATGTATGAGTCTGCTGTCTAATAGTAACAAACACTTTACGTCTTCTGATGGTATTGCAAGCTCTTCCTCTTGAAATTTTCTGACTGTAGGTACAAATTAAAAAAAACAGTTTCTGAAAATATTAGAAGTGAACCATGCGTTTTTCGAATAGTAATGTGACACAGGGAGACGATTCAGGGAGTGTTTTAACCCTTGATTTTTGAGACTTGCCAACAATAACAGGGGTCAGGTCATGTGACCCATCGGCATTGGTACAAAGTGCCGAGACTCTGCTGGATTTTTTCCAAAAGGTTTTTCATTTTGGAATGCTTGTGTGTTTTCAGATAAAGTAGGCCAAAACAAACCTGTTTTATCATCATTATATATCTGGGACTGTATTAACATTTCGCTATTCATTCGTTCAAGTAATTTTTGCCGAAAAGGTTCAATCACTTCTTTAGGTGCACTTGCAGAGTTGCAGCATCGCCAAAAATTCGTTTATTAAATATTCCCTGCCTTTTGCGAAAACGCCGGAGCCATCCACCACTAGCTTTAAATGAATTCATATTCATGTGATCTGCTAATTTATTTGCAGTAGTTTTTAGTTCAACTACACTAACCGGTACTCGGCAAGAACGCTGTTGTATGTACCACTTCAATGAAGTGAAGTTTCACGTGCCAATTTAATTCATTTTCTGGGATTTTTATTCGCACTTACATCACACATTAACATAAATATGTTTATTTTTTCGTTGTTTTTTTTTTTAATGTCTGAAACAATTAGCTTTCGTATGCCATTTATAGATACATTGTTCATATAGACACTCCAGATTCCAACTGTTTTACCATTTCAAGTTTTTGATTTAATGTTAAATTAATTCGTTTCCGTTTGTCCATATTGTGACACTTTGAGCAAAGAAAAAAACTGTTGTGCATCTAGGAATAAACCATAAACTTTCAAATACATTTTATTCAGCAGTGGGGCAAAGCAACTCTTGTGATTCCCCGAGTGTGCAGTTTACGGTCGCTTAAATCCGTTATATCCGAAGTCCGTTGTATCGAGGTCCGTTATATCGAGGTTCACTGTATTTCAGAAACCTTTGAATCTTTTGACTCGTCGAGTAGGAAGAAAATTTGATGGTTTTAAAAAAATTTGATAATGAATTCTCCACATCCTCAGACATTTCGTCAATTCGTCTTTGTACGGTGTTGTTACTTAATGGATTTTTTAAAAATAATACCCAACGATCGGTTGTGCATCATTCTACGCAAAACCTCACTCACTGCTGACAATATCAATTCTTTTCCAATAGTATGCGGTTTTCCTGATTTAGAAATAAGCAAGGACATGTTGTATGAAGGACATGATCCATCATTGTCGTGTTTTGACGAAGTCTTATTTTGGCATGCGCACTTGTATATTGAGTTGCCTGGACAGAATTATCAATTCCTGTCCTTAGTGGTATATATCTCGAGCACAACAGGCTCAAGGTCACCGACCAGCAGTCTATATGTCGGGGCGGCTACTGCACGTAACTAAATTCAACCATTACGGAACTGTCGATACGATTGTTCACATTACTTTCTAATTTACAATCACTTGTTTGCTCGTACTCCTGGTCGAGATTTACCTTTTTTCTGTAAACTCAGTTTTCAAAATATTTTGGTGAGCTGGTTTTCAGGGTCCCCCATCCCCCAAATATGACTTGCTGGCTAGATTCTGACTATAGTTTCAATCCTTTCAGATCATTTTCAATAATACATGGGGGTTCTATTATTGGGGTGTGTTAGGTGACCATATTGGGGCTACGAGAGATTGGCCTTTGTGGTCTTAGCTACTAAATGGGAGTCAACGACCAGATAGACTGGCGCAACAACACGACAACGAGAAAACAACTAGGAGGGATTGGGGTTACGGGGGATTGGACTTATTGATGTCAACGACTACGGCGTCAACGGCGTCATGTCAACAACTACATAAATTACATATTGTTATCACAAAGGGCTGTCTTGCGAATGCCACTCAAAAGGACAGTAGCCAAACACAGCACTTTAATATGTCTTGTGTACCAGTTTCAATAATTCCTGTGAGAACATTTTTCTACCAATTGAAATTTAAGTTTCGATGCTACAAATAGGTTTCTCCTTCTGGATGCCAACGCTTCAGACTTACTTAGATGTCTCGCTTTCTCCTAGACACAACCTACACTCTACTTCAACAGTGTGTAGGTCAATTATCTTCATACGTACTCTCAGAGATGCGTGTCCTGTTAATAGGTCAGTTATCATTTTGATGTTATTCCTGCCAAGTCTCAACAAATCTGTGGTATTCTTCTTACATGGCTTCTCTAGAAAACATTTACTGTGTTGATTTTTGAATGAACTGTGTGTTTTAAGCATTCGTTCGTCAGTTCAGGCACGTTTCTGGCGTTGTTAAGCACCTGAAGTGCCCCTTGATCGGCGCTTACTATAAAAATCCGTTGTTATATTTCCTTTTTATGTTTTCCTGTGCGCAATGGAGGATTGTATATATTTCGGCCTGAAAGGCTAACAAATGTGTCTAAATAGCAGGACATTTTGCATTTCGATTGTTTTCTGTACATTCCTGCTTCCGGAACAACCATAAGCCTTTGCATCGCCTGTGAACTATATATATATATATATATATATATATATATATAATTGTGTAGGTATATATGTATTTGTTGATATACAGCCCCATTTCATACATT
>WYDF02230646.1:0-21025 GCA_009867245.2 Adranes taylori
GCTGAGAGCAATCTCGACTATAGTTTTGTCGCTCGTGCTTATGCTATACGACTCTCTCGTCTCACTTGTTGCATATACTACGTCATTTCTTGCCATCGATCTAAATTTTCTTGTTACAGAGTTAAATTATTGATGATATCGCTGCTGCCCGCATTCATATTGAAAACTTTCCAGATCGACGTCATTTCCCAATATTCGTGCTTAACTGGGTTTTATAAAATAACTATTGACGCACATTGGGTGAAATTTCTAAGAAAAAGATGGATGTTGTAAGAAATTATTTTAATTTTACGATTAAGTAGAGTAATTTGAGGCGGAAATAAAATATATTTAGGAAATGTCAAGTTAAGTTGTCCTCTTTCAAAGCGATGTCTCTTTAGGAACAAATGTTATCTATTTGAAGGAAATATATATTTGGATCTGAATATTTGAGGCTTAATGGAAAGAATATGCTTGTATTTCAGTTTTTTTGTATGAATATTCCTGCTCACGTACTTACAGGGGCTCCAGATCAGCGCAAATTTTGGAATGTTATGAGAGTTTTCCGTTCACAAGCCTGAGTTTATGATATTTATACTTTCTATATATAATGGGTTACCGAAAGGCTGAGTGGAAATGGTATGGACAAGAATGAGGAGGATATAAAGGAAGAGGAAGTATTAGACGAAATGAGGAGAATTGATAAAGGAAGTGAGATTTGAAGAAAATTTAATGAGATTTTGAATGGGAGGGAGAGAATACCAGAGGAATAGAAAGAAGAAGCTCGATATATAAGAGAGGAGATAGATCCCAGGTCAAGACTTATACAAGGGCTACAATAATGATGTGTTGATAAACGGCCAATGTGAAGGGGTGATGGTGAGGTCATTGGGATACGCGGATGATTTTGTGAATGTATAAATTAGAAATTATAAATAGGTTTTACGTTACGTTATAATGGGAGATGCAACGGGCGTGCAAGGGTGGCAGTGAAAAAAACCTGAAAAGCCGATATATATGTAAAAGAAATTTGGTGATTCGATAAGAATGAGGATCACAATAATGGAAGTTTGTGTGCAAATCATATTGTACTACTAAGCCAAGTGTGGAACACCGAGGTAATGACGGCTGATTGGAAAAGTGGGGTGTTCGTCAAACTACCCAAGAAAGGGGATTTCACCGAATGCAACAACTGGAGAGGTATAACACTTCTATCTTCACCAGTTTAAACTTTATCGCTTATTCTATTATATCTCACCAGGAAAGCACTAGATGGAAGTTTAAAAAAGGAGCAAGCTGAATTCAGAGAGAGGGCAGATGCTGTAGAGACCAAATCAAAACCCCAAGTATCATAGTGGAGCAAATGCTTCAATTGCAATTGCCTCTATATCTGACGTTGGTCAGACATTTGTACAGACATATCTGACATGTGTAAGATAATGTAGAGTGGGTACTAGAGACAAGGACTTCACGAGGGAGAACTTTCTGATGCATTTGATATAAAAACTGGAGTAAAGCAAGGCTGTTTGCTCTGACCTATTGGCTATCGGTTCTATTATATTCATAGTAGCACTGAACCAAATAATGTGGAAAGTAGTGGCTCACAGAGCTAAGGCAATTCGTTGGTGACTTACAGATAGATTAGAAAATCTGGACTTTACAGGCGATATCTGCATTTTAACGCACCGGTTTATGCAGACGAAACTGGACACCTTAGAAATTGAAGCCACGAGAATTGGCCTCAAGACTAATAGACTAAAAACAAAAGATCTATGAGTTAATCTCACCAAGAATGAGCGAATACTTCTTCACGGAGAAACTATTGAAAGAGTCGAAACCGTCTGCTATTTAGAGAGCATAATTTCAACTTCTGGGGGAATAGATGAAGATATTGACCATCAAATAAAAAGGCGACAGGAGCTTTCGTCCAGCTGCGCTCGATATGGAGATCCAAAGAAATATCATTAAAAACAAAATTGCGATTGCTGGAGTCGAATGTAAAATTAATATATTTCTACGGATGTGAGACGTGGAAGACTACGGCCAGACTAAATCAATAAAGAACCGATTTTTGAGGAATCCAATTGCCAATTATAATCTCGAACGAAGAACTGTGGCAGAGAACAGAGCATGCACAATGCGCTGCCCACATAAAAAGAGGAAATGGCGCTGCATTGTCCACGTGATACGGCGAGGTCCTGAACACGTTTCCAAACAGACTGTTGACTGGGAAGGCGAAGACCGCGTCATATTTGACGAAAAACTGTAGATAACGGAGTGTCAGAAATCTGGCAAGTTCTGAAACACAATCAAATCCATCGCAAAGGAGAGGACATGCTGGAAAGCCTTCACAAATGCCCTATGGAGTACTAAAGGAAATAAGTTAGACTACTTGGAAAAGGGTCTTACGTGAATAAGGGACATCTATATAGGTCCGAACTCCAGATAGCATTGTACTTTCAACAATAACATTTTTACACATTTTTCTTACATTCTTCAACATGGTGAAATAAATTATTTTGGAAATTGGAATAGAATCTTTCTTTTATTGTATATGTAAACTCTAAATCATTGCAAGATCTCATGGATAATTTAAAATGTTCATCCCAATTGAAAATTCGCCATTTTCAAAATTTATTTAGGAGATATTGCAGAATAATGATTCTATGCACGTATTATGTTCAAGTATTAAGTATTATGCCCGTATTATGTTCAGTTTTTAAAACATGCATTAGCGCAATTTACGTTTAGAATCGTCGATCAATGGCCTCCAGCTCGAGAACATTTGCTTCCTTCGTGCGCATTAGTGGGCAGAAGCGGAAGTTCGAGTCAAGTGCTCTAAAACCTTACAACTTTCGCATTCACGTATGTTAGAGAGGGCCAGCTGAGAAAGAGAAGAGAAAAATACACATCGCGCGCATTTTCGATGGCCTTCTTTTTTATGTTGCTTCGTTCAAGTTGTACGAAAATCTCTGTCAGAAGGAAATAAGAAAATTTTTTACCTTTTCGCCGTCTCTTGCAAGACGGCAAATTTTTTGCGCCATTTTTTTTTTATTATAGATTTTCGCTTTTGACGAATATTTGTTTTCCAATAAATGCCTCTCAGTAAGGTTGTTGAACCTGCTTTCATTGTCTTGGCGACAGAAATTTGTACGATGGAATTTTGAGTTTATTGAACTTCGCGTAACCTCTTCTGTATGAAAGTTCGATGACATCGTATTTTCACCGGACCTATTTTAATGAGATTGATGAATTTTGTGGGCGTTACCTTAAGGTAAGCTGATTTATCTATTCAGATTTTGTCATATCGTCCGTATTAGAAAAGTCATTAATTAAAAAATTGCTATTATCATCAATTAAGTAATTAATGTAATTAGAATATTTAATATTTAATATTGATTCCTGCGTTTTGGATTTTATTTTCCAGTGTAAGATATTGAAGAATTGCAGAAAGATCAATCTCTCAAGTCGGTTTCACGGAAATTGGGTTTGTAGATTTTTCCGATATTCTATAAACGACATAAACACTTTTCTTCCTAGTAGGATAACCCAGTTGTCCTTATATATTTAAACACTCTTTTCCTGTATCTAAACGCTGTATATAAGTGTAAAAGAAGTTAAGAAATAAAACAACTGCAAATGTACAGCAAAAATGATATGTTAATGTAATATCAATGTTTCGGTTTGTTATCATAAGGATGCAAAAAAATATTGGGGTGAGGAGCATGAATATATAAATCAGGTAGGTTTGATGCAAAAAAAAATTAAAATGTATGAACATGCAGATAGGAAATGATAGGTGTTTCTTGTAAGAAAGATGAAGATATTCCAACTAAAATAATTATTAGAAAATTGCGAAGACAAAAGAATTAAGTGAATTGTAGTAAATTAGTGATAATGAATAAAATTATAAAAGCTATAACTCACAAATTTATTCATATAATCAAAATTTGTGATCATCACACGGAACTAGAGACTACTTTATTTATGAAAATACTCTACTAGTTTATTGATGAGTTTAGCGTTTCCTGACACAATTCCTTTTTTAATTTTATTGATATAAGACATATTGCTATGATTAAAACAATCAATTAATCAACAATCACTAGCCAATTAATCCATAAGAAAATCGTGAATTAAATAAATCAAAATTGAAAATGTATTATATCTACTCAAACGATGGAAAAATATATGATGTACGGGCACGCGTTTGTTATACATGCAGTTAGCCGACTCTACGTTTAGAATCGTCGACCAATGACCTCCAGCTCGACAACATTCGTCTCCATCGTGCCCATAGGTGGAGAGAATAGCACGTTGTAGTGCAAGTGCTCTAAAATCTTGCAACAACTTTCGCATTCACGTATGTTAGAGAGAGCCAGCTGAGGAAGAGAGGAGAGGAATATACATAGCGCGCATTTTCGATTGCCTCCTTTTTTATGCCGCTTTGTTCAAGTCGTACGAATATATCTGACAGAAGGAATTAAGATAATTTATAGCTTGTCGTCGCTTTCAAGATGGCAAATATTTCGCGTCAAATGGTTTTATTATAGATTTTCGCTTTTGGCGAATCTTTGTTTTCCAATATATGCCTGTCAGTAAGGTTGTTGAACATGCGTTCATTACCTCGGCGAGCGAGATTTGTACGACCCCATTTGAACTTGGCGCAACCTCGTCTTCACGAAAGTTCGATGACATCGTATTTTCAACAGACAATTTTTTATGAGTTTGATGAAGTTTGTGGACGTTACCTAAAACTAAGCAGATTTTTCTATTATTCGTAAGAAGAGAACACCGTTGAACGCTTTGAACGTAAAAACTTGTCGCCGCTATCGCCCGCTGGCTAATCAGTGTTCTGAAAACTGGAATACAACTCGTCGCTTGTTTACACCTTAAATCTAATTGGAGAGCTCACTATACTAAAAGTATAGAATTGTAAACTCTTCGCAGGGATGTAATGCGAAATTATTCCTTAAAATCCTCAACGGTCAAAATGACGTCGTTCATTCGAGGAAACGTCTCCCATCTTTTGCGAATTTATTGCCCCACCCTACGCAATGATTCCATATGTAAATGCGAATTTGAAAATAGCGTGATATACATTTATGAGCAATTTCCTATCCATTATAATTGTCAATTTTGTAAATAAGTACAACAGACAGCGCAATATTTTGCATACAGACACTATTTTCTTTATAGGTACAACAAGGACTATGGCATAGAAATTGTGAATATAAACAAGTAAGTGAGGCTTTGGTTTATCCAGTTCGGAAACAAAGGTGTGTCGGTTTTGGGTCCTGTCCTGTAGGAAAAAGCGTTGCATTTTCGAAATGAATTTAATGAAGTTCAAGCAGAATTCAGAGCAAGCTTTTGGTGGTTCCAACGTTACGAAATCTGCCAGTTAAATGTTTGTGGGGAGAAACTGTCTTCAAATGTTGAAAATATGAATGATTATCGTAAAACATGTCACCTCTTTATTGAAAACGAAAGCCTTACCAGCCATCAAATTTTCAACTGTTTAACAAGGCTTAACTTTAAGTTATTGCTTAGTATGATCCTTGCAGCCAGAACAGAGAAATTAGCCCCTATCGCAATTACTAGAACAAGCTGATGGTGGGCAGGTCGATGTGATGACTAAATTGAACGCTGTTAACGTAAATGCTTCAACAATTACTAAATCGTGGTATAAGTTGATAGGAGAAAATGCAACTAAAAATGTTGAAGATCCAAACAATATTGACGAAAGCATTCTTTCTTTAGTGCAATGCATCCCTGGAGGAAGCGACTGTAGAAAAAGCTGAATGTTGGTTGAAGGAAGAAAATGAGTACGTTATATGAAACGAAGAAGATATAGAAGATATTGACAAAGATATTGACTATGGGGTACCTACTCTCAATATTCCAAAAGTATGCCATCAAGATGCACTAGAGGCCCTAGAAGTTGCCATGGCATACATTTAGCATCAAGAAGTAGCATCGGTATAATGATATCCCAAAGATGGAGGTAGTTGGTAACAAGAAAATTGCCCGATTTTTTAACATTTCCTGATAATCCGACATTCTCGCTTATACGACGTCATAGCGGCTCGCTAATTATCGTCGGAAAAGCGAGGTAGTAGAGTCTCGCTAAAGGTTGTAGAGATCTGACGGTGCTATGGTTAAATCGAGATTATTGACTTTTCAACAGCTTTGACTCATGGTCAAGTTCTGTAACAGGCAACGCCACTGACGTAAGAATTAAGTCAAAGATTTATTAATGCAAGAACCAGGCAAATTATCGTCGAAGAGGAGGAACTTTACAAATTTCAAATGGAGCCAGTTTTATGGTAGGGACACATACAAAACACGTGAGTCTCCGCTTAAGAAAAATAAGTAGTCTATTTTTTCCATTAACTTATGTATTCCAAACATTTTTTCAGGCAAGAAAAATATAAGATTTTATAGATCTCAGATAATAAAAATATTATATGAAAAATCCAGTCAGAGAACCTAGGAATTTGATAAAATAAATTCCTGCTAAAGCGATTGTTTCTTACGGGATGACAAGTATATTTTTTCCGTGGAAACAAAATGTAAGATCTTCAAATCCAATCTTAAAATGCAATCGCTTGAAGTTTGGAAAAGCCTCCTAGCAGATGATAACAGCAGATAAAATTGGAGCAAATAATATATAAGGTTTCCACTCATGCTCCTTTCTATAATTTTCTATTTTTGTTGCTTATAAAACTTAGAACGATGTACTAAGTTTTTGAGTCCTCTAGAGTTGTATTTCCTATTAATTGGCTAATGCATTGGAAGTAATACTCTTTGCTCATTTATTTTGAGACTGTTTAACTAACAATACTTACAAAGTAATTAAGCAGGTCGCCTTCGAAACATGTGTAACAAATATTAGAGGCTAACACATTAGAAAAAAAATGTTGACGAACCGCGGGTGGATGGCTATTTCTGCTATCAGGTACTAATCTTTATCAACACCCCTATTTTTCAGAACGTCGTTGTATGTGTGTAACTGAATACACACTAATTATGTATCTGAACCTCTATCTGTAGGTTTGCCTTCATTCATATGTTGCAGCGCCTTAGTCAATTTTATAGAGCAAGAAGGACAACATCATCCAAAAAGGCTATGTACTGAAGGGATCTGGTGTGGATAATTCCTGATGGATTGAGCAGGATACTCCGCATGACATGCTCCATGTAGAGATTGAAGAGGGTCGTGGAAAGTGCATCTCCTTCTCGCAGCCCTTGTTAACTGCCCCTGGGTCTTGACTTTGACCCTAATGCAACGCAATGTTATACACACCAGACTAATGAGCTTCTTTGACACCCTCCTCTCTTACAATATCATTTGAAGCTTCGACCTCCTCATACTATCATAGGCCCCTTTGTAGTCAATGTAGAGTTTCGTGCACGCTGACATTATGCTCGTAGCATTTCTCCAGAATCTGTCGTAATGACAGGATATGGTCCAAGGTTAACCAGTTGCGCCAAAACCCACACTGGTATTCGCCTAATTCCTTCTTCGCCTCTTACTTGTTTGTTCAGGTGTTTTCCATTTAACCTTGTAAATGTTCTTTCCGAGTAACCAACATATAGATATTTTAATTGATGTTCGGTGTTCTGGATTTTTTAGATCCATGCATCATTTCTCTAGATAAAAGCAAACCTGCGTTACATAACATGAAACTTGGTTGGGTTATTTCAGGATATGTAGCCTTTTCAACAAAAACGATTCAATGTAATTGTGTACAAACAGATTCTGATTAGAGTAATCAAATTAAGGAGTTCTGGAATTTAGATGATGGATCAGTATTTACGCGAGCAATAGATGAAAATTCTGTTTTATTCTGTGAACCCTGAAAAAGATTTTCCACGGAAAATTCGTTGTAAAGGTTCAATTTAAAAGAAACATTTTAGAATTAGGATTTTCTGAGACAATAGTCATGAATCGATTTCTAGTTTTGGAACATCGTATTCTTAAAATTACTAATTATGATTTTTTATACAAAGCTTTCTGAATTCTGCGGAGGAAGGAACCCGGGAACCACCAGATCCGATGAGGAATGACAAGATGGATAACAGTCGCAAAGAGGGTGTTGTCCCAGTAGTGACTCGAAAAGAGGTGGAAGAGGCGATCTTCTTAATGCGCAACAGCCTCCCACCAGGAGAGAATAGCATCCCAGTTGAACCTTTCAAATAAGGTGGGGAGGTGGTGAGCGACAATATGTACATTATCATTCGTTTCATATGGAAAAACGAAGACATCCCAAAAGTTTGAAACACAGCGCTGATCTGTCCCATTCAGAAAAAATCACAAGATAATTTGTAATAACTGGCGAGGGATTTCTGTTTTGAACGCTGCATACAGGATCTTTTCGAAGGTACTGGCAAGGAGTACATCGTGACATATGCGGAGAAGGAATAAGCAAATGCCAGTGTGGGTTTCGGTGCAACAGGTTAACCTTGGACCACATCCTGTCATTACAACTGATTCTGGGGAAGTGCTACGAGCATAATATCAGCGTGCACCAACCCTACATTGAGGACCAACAGACATATGATAGTGTGAAGAAGTACAAGCTGCAAGTGATATTGGAAGAGATGAGAGTGCCAAAGAAATTTATTAGTCTGGTGTGTATAACATTATATTGGACTAGGGCCACAGTGAAGATTCAGGGGCAGCTAACGAGGGAATTTGAAAGACACGGCTGTGGTACCTGGGGAATGTTATAAGAATGGAGGGAGATTGGGAGAATTCCCATGAAAACTCTCGATCAACAACCGTAGGGCTGAAAGAAACTAGACAGAGCACGGAAGAGGGGGATTCATGTCGTCAGAGAGAATGTACATGTGCTGGGTATCCAGAGCTGGAGAAACTGCGCTGCAAGCAAGGAAGAATGGACAGCTGCTGTAGGGGGGACCATAGTCCTATATGGACGGTAGCAACAGGAGAGTTAGTGGGTTTTATAAAGGAATATAAATTACAGGTCACATGTCAAAATCGTTATCTACTTGGATTATTTTACAGTTAGTCCCGGAAAAGTTTGCTTGGCAGTCTTTTGCGGGAACATGGGCAAATGACATGCAGTTTCTAACCTAGATATTTCACAACTATATGGATCGTCAGAGACTGAAACTAGTTAAGGAATAGGTGCAATAGAAAATAACGTTCAAATAAAGTGTCATATTTTGTGTTTCTGAAGGCGGCGAAAACTTATTTTGAACCAAAGAGAACAATGGCATCTGAATTGTTTGCATCGCATATTATTTTTTCATGATTCAGGTTGCCCTAAGTGATATGAAAAGGCACAAAATGGGGAACAAACATAATCGACAAGATTATGTAAATGCAATTTTGTTTAGGTATATTGGATTTATGAAAATACAATGAACAACTAGGCACAGAAAGCATTAGATTCGCTACCGCTTTCCAAAGATAGTTTATACAGGAATGCTCTATTTAAGGCTATATTTCGTTGATAAAGGTTTGTTCAAGATGCTACAAAAGACTTCCACAATAGTTTCTCTATTAATTAAAATTAAGTCAGTTGTTGATGAGTAAATAATATTACTTGTTATTTGAGTAAAACATATTATTTGATTTAATAGGTACGTAATACCAATAAGGAACAATTTATAATCACAACGAATGTCTTAAAAAATCGGCTAGTTTAAGGTGTATGGAACTATTTCACCCATTATTATAAGGGATCATCAGCACCTGTTTTATTGGGAGTTTCACTATTGCAATATTTTAAAAGAAAAGACTCTGCTCATTAAGCCACTAGCCGGATGTTTGTAGAAATGAAAATTCGTCTTATGAATTATTAATTTATGAATGCAGCCAGCATTACACATGTTTTAGATAATCTAGGAAATTAATGTTTTAAATTATTATAAATATTTGTTATCTGCATTACTGTACCCTAAATAAGAAGTAGGTTACATAAAGCATCACTGATCTATTTTAACAATCGAAATATTTAATACCATGAAGAAAAACTGTAACAAAGCATGTTACTGAGAATTTAAAAGGATCTATATATTACATAATACTTCGTAATAAATAAATTAAATCTATTAAATAAACCAATTTCGGAAACCCTAGACTAACTTAAACTATTAATAATCTTATTATTTGTATATAATAAAACATATGAAGGCGCTAATATCTCACGCACCAGAGATACACTGTCGCTATGTTGTATTGTGTGGTGTTGTAATAACACACACGCTACCTATGTTTAATATGCATTGCGTTTATATGTTGATTGGCATTACCTGTATCTACGCTTCAATATGTGAGACACCGCATCGAGAATGAAAATGATATGCGTTGACCTACATAGGTTACCACGTTCTACCACATCGCGTGTGAATGAAGCCATGAAAGTAAACAAAAGACGTGTGGTTGCTACATACAGACCAGTAGACGGAATAAAAGTTGGGTGATGGCTTAGGCAAATAAATAGCAAAATTTTTAGTATAATAAGTTAGTTCCGATTTTGAGAATTAAAAGACAAGACTAGCAGCAGCAGCCAGCAGTGCGACCAGCCAAGGCGAGACAATGAGCGAGAGTCTGTCACAAGAATAACAATCAAGTCACTAATATTCCAATACACGGTACTCTCTATAGTACAAGCAAACATTGCATACGCTAGAATTAAATGATGAATAAATAATGCTACTTTTTATTCTGAAGTACAACATATTATTTAAACTAATAGGTATCAAAATATTGCATCAGTGATACTTCTAATAAAGAAAGTGCTGATGATCCCTTATAATAATGGGTGAAATGGATCCATACATCTTGAACTTAAGACATTTGTAGTAATTATACATTGTTCCTTGTTGGTATTCCGTACCTATACGTCAAATAATACGCTATGCGTCGGAATAATAAATAGCATTATTTACTCATCATCTAATTAGAGCTGACAAAGCGTTTGCATGTATTATAGAGAGTACCGTGGATAGAGATATAAATGTCGTGATTGTTAAGTCTTTCTGTGTTGTACTTAATATTTAGATTGCTGACAAGGTTCAATAATGCCTTATTTCACCTACTTCTCATTTATGGTGTTGTAATACCAATACAGCAATTTATCATAATAATTCAATTTCCAATATCATCTAAAAACAAAATGAATGCTGGTTGCATTCATAAATTAATAATTCATAACACGATTTTTCATATTTAGCAAACAGCTGGCTAGTAGCAGAGTGAGCAGAGCCGTATCTATTAAAATATTGCGACAGTGATGCTCTTAATAAAGAAGATGCTGATAACTCTTTATAATAATGGGTGAAGTGGTTCCATCATCTTGAACTACTTGCTTCTTTAAGACAATTGTAATAATTATAAATTGTTCCTTGCAGGTATTACGTGCCTAATACTTAAAATTTATGAGTGTTAATAAATATGAAACCTTGTTCTTGTTGTAAAAGTTTATAGTATATATTTTTGAATTTTATTTTCCAGCCATATCGCACAAATTCTTTAGGAAACAGGTCTGTGATTAAACATTGACTTTTTTCTTTGGCTAACTGAAGAAGGGTTATGTTGTATGACATTTGAGGTTTTAACTCGTTAATTTCTACATTCCATGTAATGTAAATGCGCATTTTATGGTAGGTATTCATAAACATTTTTGATTTCAAAATATTGATTGAAAGGCACGTTTTGGTGTTCTCAAAGACAAAAAAGTCTGGTTTTGGGCCAGGTGTCTGGTGTGGTCTGATGTCTGGTTATATGTGTATGTAAATGAATTATACTGAGTAAGCCACTAGCCGGATGTTTGTGGAAATGAAAATTCATCTTATGAATTATTAATTTGTGAATGCAGCCAGCAATACACTTTTTTTTAGATGATATTGGAAACTGATGTTTTAAATTATTATAAATAGTTGTTATCTGCATTACCGCATCCTAAATGAGAAGTAGGTCACGTAAAGCATCCTTGGTCCATTTTAACAATCGAATTATTAAGTATAACAAAGCATGTTACTTAGAAGCTAAGAAGCTGAACTACTGGACCAATTACAATGAAATTTGGTGCGCTTGTGCATAATATTGCAGGCAGTGGAAACAATTTGTCTTTAGTCTGCAAGGGATCGGAAAGCAGCAAGTTTAATTTTTTTTAAAGTCAGAATTTAAAGTAAGAGATTAAAGCTATTCTCGCATGTAGTATATCATTTATTTAGTTTCTTTCTGTTGTAGTTAAAATCTATTGTTGAGTTTCTTTGTAAAATTTTGATATTATGTCAATAAAGGTCATATGTATGTATGAATGTTTGTAGTACATCATAATCTTACACTGCAATCCGTCTCGTTCTGATATTTTCAATATAATGCGGCACAGTCACGCATAAAATTTAGAAATGTGTAGATACCTTTGGAACAATTAAATAAATGGTTCAATAAATAAAGTATTTAAAATTATTTTTATTATATTTTATATAACATCTATGTACGTAGAAAATTTAGACTTAAAAAGGATATTGGATTCATGAAAATTTTCAGGCAGCATACTCATAAGCATTGTTGGATACTGATTGTACTTAATTGTTATATTTTTTTGATATCGGCATTACAGCACCCTAAACAATGCTTAAAGCTAGATTTTATGATGGCCATTAATGGCTTTTTCACCTACTTCTCACTTAGTTTATTGTAATATTGATATCATTAGATTATAATAATTAAAAACAATTAGTGTCCGACAATGTCAATTATAGTGCTAGCTGCTACTAAAGATTAAATTTTATAAGACGAAATGGTCCATACATCTTCAGAATGGAACTGGCTGCTTTTTTAAGACACTTATAGTACTTATTGTGATGTAAACTTTCTTGTATACGTATTAAATTAAATCCTTTAATTAATTGTTAAGCATTACATGGCCTTTCTTCCTCTAAAATTTCGAAAATGCTAAGTGCTGATCATTTTGCAACGCTAAGAGATATCATTTTGATACTATGAACAATATTTTTCAATCATTTTATTTATTGTCTTTAAAATGATACCAAGCATGCAGGGTCCCCTTTTAAAGGTTCTCTAAATATAGCCTATACTATATTAATTGCCCTTCATGGTATTTATATTATATATAGTTCAAGACAACTAAGAATTTGAAGCAAATATAATATACATTTTATGAGATACACAACTTGATAGTATTGGAGTTTAATAAATTTTGTTGTCATCAGTGGGTACAAATTGTAGTTGTGTGCATTTCTAATTCACCTTTTACTACAATATATATATTGAGTGGAATGCAAAGCACGCTTTTAGGATGCAGCGATATGTTCGTCTCTGGGCTGATCAGTTATTAACCTATTTGACTATTGAGCGACCGGAATGTTGAGTTAATAGGAAGTTAAAATTATTTGAGTAAATTAATATAACACTATAGAAATCAACTTGATCAACACTAAATAGATCAATCTTAGCTTTACGTAATGTGCATTCCAATTTCTGAATTCCAGTATATGAAAGTTGTTCGTGGACTCATGCACCAATTTTTATTTTTTATAATTACTTTTTTATTTTCGTTTTTGCCAAGCAAGATTTGTACTGTTATATGGAACATGTATAACTGAAAGGTGCAGTCGCTGGTGATATCCCAGAGCATGCACCATATTTTACTCTTATAAATAAGTGCATTTTTCATGGAATGTAAACTAATGATCGCATATATTTTGGAAACGTATATAATATTTTGTTATGGCTGCGAATAATTGCAGATACATTAAAATCAGTTTTAATAGAATGAGAACTCCCTTATAAACTATTATCGTGCTTAGATTTATCAGATCCAAAAGAGATTGCTTCGAGAGTTTGACTTTTTATACAGTTTCGTTGAAAAGTCATTTATTAATATATTTGACAGTTTTCCTCTTCAATGAAGATCGGTTATGTTTTGTCTATTTTCCGCTGATTTCCGTTTTGCATTTAAAGTGATTTTGTTCTCTTTCCGTACCTCATTTTATTTTAAATATTTGGGTCTTTTGTTTTGTGTATGTATATATATCTACGCAACACTATGAAATTGCTTTGTATTTTTTAAAACAGCAAATTTATAAAATTCTAAACTTGGTTTTTTGTCAGTGTAGTGGAGTATTAATCAAAAAATTTAAAATCCTAAAAATATAAACCTAAAACTATATCATCAAAATATATAATATAAATAAATAATTATATATTTTTTTAATGAGCAAATTTATTTATATTTACATTTAGACTTTATTTTGAATAAATAATTTAAATGGAAAATTCTTTTTGCATAAAGTTATATTTTCTTTAATTATTATTGAATGTACTTTTCGAACCATAAAATTTTATTTAAAATTTTTATCTCTTAGTTTCAAAATTTAACAAGAGATGTATTTTATTTCTATTTTAATGCTAATGACAATAACTTTTGAAAATGTTATCTAATTATTAAAAGTAATTAAAATTTTATTGAGTAAGTTGAATAATACTATTAAATACATTTAATTGCAATTCTAAATAAATTTATTGTAGAATATAGTCTCATGATGATTGAATAAATCTAAAGTTCTAACAATATTAATTGGATTTATATGTGGTTTAGATTATATGAATTTAAATATTTTTGAAATATATATCTTTTACATATGTATGTATTTTACAAACAATTCTTTTGAAACTTAAAGTTTCAACTAAAAGAATGTCAAATATATGCAAGTTATTAAAATATAATTTTTTTAAATACATAATATTAAAAACAGAATAATATAAATAATATATACTTCTTGCTATAATTTTTTGCCACATTAGACATTTCGTTTTTGACGAGTAGGAGATTTGTCAAGTTGATTATAAAAGAAAATGTTTTGACATGCGTGATTTTTTTTTAAATACAAAAATTTTATATTGTAAAATTTTTCAATTATAAAATTTTAAAAACCTATAGGCATCTGTTTTTAAATATAAATATTTTAAAACTGTAGTTTTTTATAAAATAATTTTTGAACTACAAAAATTTCAAATGCAGATATCATTATTAAAATATAAAATTTTTTATAATGTTTACTTTTCAAAATAGAAACATTGATTAATAGAAAATTCGAATTATATTTTTTTGCAAGTCGACAATGGTTTTTTATGGTGCATTAGCGACTAGCCAATTTTATTTTAAAACAACGTGCAACTTTCTTTAATATGCGCAATTTTTTTTAATACAAAAATTTACAGTTTAAAGTTTTACAGTAATAATTATACAGTGAAAATTTTACAGTAATAATTTTACAGTGTAAAGTTTTTTAAATATAAAATTATAGTTGTTATTGATAAAATTATAAAATTATAATTTGATTTTAAACCAAAATATTTTCATACACGTGATTTTTTTTAAATACAATAATTTTACAGTGTAAAGTTTTTCAGATATAAAATTTTGAAAATATATAGGTACCTGTTTTTAAATATATATATATACTTTAAAACTAATTTTGGTATAAAACAATTTTTGAAGTACAAAAATTTCAAATACAAATAAATTATTAAAATATAAATTTTTTTGTAAAGTGTAATTTTCAAAATAGAAACTACGGATAATATAAAATTCTAGTTATTATAATTTGTTGCAATTTGACAATGGTTTTTTTGTGGTGCATGAGCGATTAGCCAATTTGATTTTAAAATCAAATGTTTTCACACGCGCAATTTTATTTTAAATACAAAAAGTTTACAGTTGTAAGGTTTTAAAGTAAAAAATATACCGTGAAAATTTTGCAGTAAAACTTTTACAGTGTAGAGTTTTTTAGATATAAATCATTAAAAATATATAAGTATCTGGTCTTAAATATAAATAATTGAAGAATGTAAATTTTTTGATAATTTAAATTTTGAAGAACAAAAACTTATTAAAATATAAAAATTTTTATAATGCACAATTTTAAAAATAGGAACAATGGATTACATGAAATTCTAGTTCAATTTTGTTGCAATTTGTTAACGTTTTTTTGTGGCGTATTACTGATTAGCCAATTTAATTTTATACTAGAATATTTTAATTTCACACGTGATGTTTTTTTTAATTTACATCACAGCAACTATGGTTAATATAAAATTGTAGTTATTATATTTTGCAAATTGACAATGATTTTTTGTGGTGCATTAGCGGTTAGGCAATTTTATTTTAAAACAAAATGTTTTCACATGCGTTAGTTTTTTCCAATGATATGATTTTACAATGTAATATTTTTCAAACATAAAATTTTAGTAGGCATCTGTTTTTAAATATGAATATTCTAGAAATGTTATTTGTTTTATAATATAATTTTTGAACTACATAAATTTACAATAAAAAATTATAAAAAAATTTATATATAAAAAATGATAAAAAAATTACTTAAATCTACTTCATTGAATTAAAATTACAAACTTCAAAACTTAGCAAATTTTAATAGAAAAGAAATAATGATTTAATGAATGAACTAGGTATAAGGCTTTAGGAATTTAATTAAAGCCCTACTCAAAGATATATGATGGAAAACCAAGTTTAGAATGGCTTATCTTCTCGCTTAAAATGTAGATGGAAAACAGAAGTCTTTATTATTACATTTTAAAATAATGCTTATGATTTACATAATTTAATCATAACAAAAGTATATATTAAAATTCACTTACTCACCACATCTATATTATAAAATTGGTTGGTTTATTTCTTACTAACCTAGTTACAAATGCTTCATATTATTTAATCGATTATGCTTACTGCTGATTCGGCATTATCCAATGATCCAATTTTTCAATAGATTTCAAACAAAATTTATAATATCGATATAGCATATGTTTAATTAAAATAATTTATACAAATGTGTGTGGAACTTTTGGCACTTTATATTCTATTACTATAAGATGGATGAAAAAAATTTCACAAAAAAATGCATACCAGTTACTGAAGAAGGGTTTCTCGAAGCGGCGGGAACCTCATAGACAAGTTGTTAATAAATTGAGTTTTGGAACACTTGATTTGCATGGTATTAACATGTACACTCCAACACTGAAATATACTTCTAATTTGAGCCTTCTGATGGTTAACTTGAACCATCCCAGTTCTCCATTTTTTAAAATTTTTATGGACAAAAATGTATTTAACGTTTTCACGCCTCATTAAAATCCATGCAGTAGTAGTCTATGAGCAGTTTACACAGACGCACTAAACATACTTTGCTGACAACAATTCAAAACCAAAAAATTTCAGGAGTCATAAATGATTTTATATATCTGTATATACTATGTGTACAAATGGTATACGAAAAAAATGCCAGAATGGTGTTGGAAATAAATGCTTTTATAAATAAATCAAAATTTCATATTCCACATTGCACATAAAATTTGATTCTCCAAGTCGTTTTTTTTTGCTGTCTCTTCTTTTTTGAATCATTTTCATATCATACGCCACGTCTGGAAAATGTAACTCCATGCACAATTTTTATTGTTCAACAGGATTACCAATGCACCGGTTCGAATGTTAAGATGAAAAAAAAAATACGAAGGAGCACCAACATACAACATAAAAACTTTGAGAATAAAATAAGCAATAAATATACGAATGAGTTATTGAAAAGACGATATCCATGACACGTAAAGGGCGGATATCGAAAGCACTAGACCGCGAAAAGGAATAGCTAAGGAAAATCGAAGAATTTTGTAGATATTTTAAGGGGTGACTAAAACTACGCTTTTTTAGATAAATGCAGTGTTTTTAAATAATTTCTCTTGGTACACATGTTTGGAAAATAAATGTCGTTAGTTTATTACAACATAAATTCTACTTAAATATTAGTTCCTACAAACGATCATATAATATAAGCTTACAAAGATAAAAGCTGATATCATTTTATGACATAATATTTTATTAAGCAAATCTACAATGATACATGATCAGTTGATAAATATAAATATAAAAAAAAACTAAATAAAGAAAATATAAATATTTATAAATTTTCATCCTCGTGGATAATAGACATTACTCTATCATCATTGAATAATGCATTAAAATACACGTGACTGTTGCACTAATCTAACTATTGTAATTAATCAAACACTTTTTTCCAGTTAGCGAGATGTTGATTCTATCCAGGATGCTTCTAAGTTACTTGAAAAACCGCAATAATCTTTAGAATTTCCTTCCAAACACGAAACGCATCAGATATCACCCTGCCGACAATATTAAAGTTTGACAAAGTTTTGTCTGATACGCTACGTATATGAATAGACTCTTCATTTCGTTGGCATAGTGTCTTCAATTTCACTTTTTATTATAATAGTATGATTTAAACAATGATTTTTATGATAATTTGCAACCGAATTCTGAGTTAAAACACAATTAAAGAACTTACTGATCCTTTACTGGACGTCCTTGAATCATCGCAGGATATTTTACGACCTGTCGCAGGTGTTCAACTGTGGCAGTCATGAGCTATTGATTTGCAAATTATGTAATTATTGTTTTAACTTATTTGCAGACTAGATCACAATCCATACTAAAAGATAATAATATTGTCATTTGTAATCTGGAGCGGCCTATCACTTGACTACCGTCGACTATAGAGTGTACATTATGGGCTGGATCTGGTTTGTCCTGGTCGGTCTAAACCTGACTCCTTCTCATAGGTTTGGGATCGATATAATTACTAAAGCAACTAGATGATGTTCCAGAACTACGAAATAAGACGTAGCTCGTATTTATCATACTGGGTATCACTACCGGGGTAGTTAGGTGATGGCTGAACTGGATACCACAACTATAATCTAAATACACTTCTACTTAAACATTTTCTATACTGGGATGTGGTGTGAACAATTAAAGAATAGTTACGCTTAAACTCTGTGTATCAGAGCAGATAAATGGAGCAATTACAATAAAATTTTAGTAGGCATCTGTTTTTAAATATGAATATTCTAGAAATGTTATTTGTTTTATAATATAATTTTTGAACTACATAAATTTCAAATACATAAAAAATTATAAAAAAAATTATATATAAAAAATGATAAAAAAATTACTTAAATCTACTTTATTGAATTAAAATTACAAACTTCAAAACTTAATAGAAGTTTTAATAGAAAAGAAATAATGATTTAATGAATGAACTAGCTATAAGGTTTTAGGAATTTAATTAAAGCCCTACTCAAAGATATATGATGGAAAACCAAGTTTAGAATGGCTTATCTTATCGCCTAAAATGTAGATGGAAAACAGAAGTCTTTATTATTACATTTTAAAATAATGTTTATAATTTACATAATGTAATCATAACAAAAGCATTTATTAAAATTTATTTACTCATCCCATATATGTTATAAAATTGGTTGGTATATTTCTTACTAACCTAGTTACAAATGCTTCATATTATTTAATCGATTATGCTTACTGCTGATTCGGCATTATCCAATGGTTCAATTTTTCAGTAGATTTTAAACAAAATTTATAATATCGATATAGCATATATTTAATTAAAATAATTTATACAAATGTGTGTGCAACTTTTGGCTCTTTATATTCTATTACTATAAAATTGATTATAAACTTTATCTACTGCACAAAATTTTTTTGCAAAAAATTCATACCAGTTACTGAAGAAGGGGTTCTCGAAGCTGCGGGGACCTCATATGCAAGTTGTTAATAAATGGAGTTTTGGAACACTTGATTTGCATGGAATTAACATGTACACTCCAACACTGAAATATACTTCTAATTTGAGCCTTCTGATGGCTAACTTGAACCATCCCAGTTCTCCATTTTTTTTTTTAATTTTATGGACAAAAATGTTTTTAAGATTTTCACGCCTGATTAGAATCCATGCAGTAGTAGTCTACAAGCAGTTTACAGAGACGTACTAAGAATAGTTAGGCTTAAACTCTGTGTATCAGAGCAGATAAATGGAGCAATTACAACAATGTACTAAGTCAGTTAATATCAGGTAAAAATATTCAAGCCTAATAATTAGTATCATATAAGAATCAGTTAAGCCATACACCCTACTAAATATGTCTGAAAAATTATGCTTTATCACATAACATTAACATTAGAGTCACCTCGATTTAGTCCAACCCTTAATAAAACAAATAGTACAAGTATACTCACATAATAGTAGTCATTTATATTAGCTACATCACCGGCCCACTTCCGACTAACGAATGTATACTAACTGAACTAAAACCAAATTGTAATACTTAATTAGTCAAAACTATTCACCTCTAATATACTTCAACTAGACTAACGATTATATTTTTACTACAAACTTCGTCTAACTTAGTTTTCTTCTCACACTTCCCCGAAAAACTGCTCCGTATGTCTTTATTGTTTTTCCCCTTCTACTCGAGTTTCCCTACTCTTAGTAATATATTGCGTTGTAGTGCGTGGTACTCCGTCTACCAGTAAAGCCCGTTTTCTCGATTAGCTATAGCCTGACTGTATTTTCTGTCAGCCATGATGGATTCTTGCCCATCTCTTACTAACACATTTACAAGCTGACCTAATTATCATTATTAAATGTTTGTTTTTTAATCCGATTAAATCTACTGTTACTGCTACAATTAGTTATTCAATCAAAATTACTCATCACCCTTGTTTACACTTTGAGTTTTTACTGTCATTGTGTAACAGTTTTTATGTATCGTTTCCTCAGCATAACAATTTGCTAATCACAATAACATTCTAACTTAACCCATAGGTGAGTATCTTGTACCACAATTTTATTGTTTCAACAATACGCGCTCAACTGAAGCTTCATACCTTGTATACCATTTCTCATTTCATAACTACTAACCAAATTAATAAACACTACTATGAGTGTAACCAATTTTTACCTTTAGTTTATGCCTCTTTGTTTTTATATTATAAAACTATATACAGTGTGATTTATTATATACGAACAATGACCAATTCTTTTGTTACAATATTGCTCAATACCAAGACTCAATACCAATTACACTTGGCATATCTCAGGGATGTCCGTTGTACCCTTGCCCCTCACGAACCCCACCTGCGTACCTGACAAT
>WYDF02230757.1:0-21025 GCA_009867245.2 Adranes taylori
ATCTATTCCCTCTCTCCATACTCCCACACCTGAACCTTACTATCATTATTTTCACTTCCATACTCATATCAGACTCTTGATATATTGGCCTCGCTCCTTCTACTTCTATTTCCTTATACCTTTTATTATCCAATATTAATGCTGCTATTTTCCTTTGCACCTCGCTTCTGTGCTTTCTTGCCTCGGTTCAGATGTTCTTGGAAACTTAGGCATCCCTTTAGGCCTGGTCTGTGATTTGCGTCTCTGCCCTTATCTTAACAGGTTTTACAGCATTGTTTCTCTTCACATTCATTTGTAATGTGTCCTTCCTGCCCATAATTAAACCAGCTATCACGTACTAACCTCCACATAGCTCTGAACTCTTTTGGTATTCCCGCATATGTTACTATATCCCTCTGCTATTAATTAATCCATCTTCTAACAACTTTGAACCCGGAAATAGATCACCGCACCCGATTCTTTTGTTAAGATTTTTTAATTCAGGAAAATATGTTTATTGGAAAATATATTGCTTATAACAAAAAAAATACGTGCATTTATTTGTTGAAACCAAAACAAAATCAATTTTTTTAATGGCTAGATTGTTGTCGCTTGTTTGTTATAATACTTGTGAAGCGATACACTATTTTTAAAAGAAACAAACGTAACTCATCACTTGGATTTAAGCGCTTTCTTACTTTTGTTTTAGTATGCACAAGTGATGAAAATCCCATTTGACAGAGGTAGATGGTAGAAGTGACTAATGATAGAAGTGGCTGTACTATTTCTATCCCCAGCTGTGAATAAATTTCTATGTAAAACAGAGTTGTAATTCCAATTATTCACATTTTATTTAAATATTATATTCAATGGAGGAGATTAAGAGATCGATCCAAAACATGAAGAACAATCATGCTCCAGGCCCTAGATGAATACCAATTGAGGATCAAGAGAGTCCGAGAATGTGCATTAGAAGTTTTATTATAGATATTTACAAGATATCTGATAAGCGACCAAGTACCGACGGAATGGAAGACATGACCTATTACGTGAATACACAGAAACGGTTCAAAAAGGGATTACAGCCACTAACGGGGCTAGGAGGATCGAGGAAGATAAAAAATGGAATGCGGAAAATGGCACTAGTCGTAAGAATACCGCTAGAAACACCGCTTATAAATGTATACTGCCTTGTATTTTAGATCATTGTGAATCAAGTAAGAGAAAGTTTGCAGAATTATTATTTCAACTCGACGTGTTCAGATTTTTAGTTTTCTAATAAATGAAGATTATTTTTACTTGCTATTTTAATATTTTTACCAACTCCTTGAATTGATATGTTCAATTTATTCAAGTTGCTAAATATATCTCCTAAGTAGGTGTTGCAGCCTTAGTGGTGTTACATCCTGGATATCAGTGTTGCATCCTTTCACTCAACATGTTTCCCTAAATCACAATTTTAGCTCTAACTTCCCGTAATTCTCTTTTGATGTGTGAAAACATCCGGAATTGACCCTATCACATTCGTTGGTAATTGGTGTGAAAAAAGGCTCGATATGATTGAATCCATTCTTCAAATAGTCCATCCCATTGGCACACAAAATAAAACTTCTTCTATCATTTCTTTTCACTATATATATAAATTGTACAAAGTCTAAAAGCTGGCTGCACTTATCAAGATCAGTTGACTCTTTCAGTTACATTCAACCAGCATGTTTACGTTTAGGTGACTAGCTTTTATATTTTCTATTCTTTGCAGTAAAATATTTTAATAAAACATCGTGTTCGAATTATATTGTTCAATAACGGAAACTACTATATTTTATTGTGTTTCCGAATCTAATCCAGTATTAGCAATTAGTAAAACACAAGGTTTTATTGTCCTTAATGAACATATGAGGTTTGTTTCCTAGAGAGCGTGTGAGGTTTGTTTCCTTGTTTGTTTCCGTGTGAAGTTTGTTTCCTGATCCGCAGATAAGCTACTTGAAAACACGCTTCTAACGGAGGTGTTTAAATTGCTGTGACGTTTGTATAATTTTGTGATATTACCACTTGCATCAATTTGAGATCAACCTGCACCTTTATCACCATGCATATTGTTAAAATGCTTTAACCACATTGATGGCTTAAGATCGCAGTTTGAAAACATCTCGGAGCATAACATGCATTGAAGTCATTTAGTACCATCTCTTTCTGTTGTACAAATGAATACATAAAGAGCATTCTCAGCGTTCTATTTGCGTTTTTTAACATTGTGTAACGTCGAAAAAATTAAAAGTATTTATCTGTATATAAATTCTACTGTACATCTTTGTGTATTTTATATACTACTAATTCAACATACTTAATTCCAAGATACACAAACTGAATTTATGTTGCAACAATAATCTCTATGTTTTACTAAATTCCACATAGCTCTGCCTGTGATGGTAGTAAAAGCTTCGAGGAACATACGAGGAACATATAGAAGCACTACTATATATAAAATTCAGTTCATTTAAATTTCGGGACGAAATTTTTGGGGCGGGGACGAGTGTAGAGTAGTAAAAAATTCTGTACTTATTTTTATTATCTTGTATCGATACATACAACGATGTATACAACTATTCATATCATGTTTATTATATTGTATCAAATCGAATATACCTTGATGTTTTTGATGATTCATTGTAATCAAATATAGTAAAGTATAAAAGTACCTTGATTATGTTGCAACAATGATGTCTATGCCGTACTATGTTCCACAGAGCCCTTTCTTTGATGCTACAAAAAGCTGCACTTCAAAATGTTTTGCTCAAATTTGCAACGAGTGTGTACAAATGTTGTCTTATTATCTTATACAAGGATCATACATAAGATTTAAATACAATTACAACTTTACATAAAACTCTATTCACTGGATTAAGCTGTTTTCCCATATGCAATTGAAATTTCTGGACGAAATATTTCGGGATGGGCACCAGTGTAGCGTATTGAAAAGTTCTTAAGTTATTTTTATTATCTTGTATAATACATACAACACTACATACAACTATTTACATCATGTTTAGTATATTATAAGTATAGCTTGATGTGATGAGTTCATTCTAGTCAAGGAGTCAAGTTAAAAATTGTAAGTTTAAATTTGATCATTTTAAGTTGAATATTGAATGACCTTAGCGTTTTTTAAATTTCGATTTTGAAAAGTATTTATTTCTATTAGTTCTAATGTAAATGCTTGTGTACTTTAAATATTACTAAGTCAAGATAGCTAAACTGTAGGAAATGTTTTAGTTGTTATGTAAACCTGGGTAGGTGGCATTAATTACTTGTTGCCACAATTATTAGCACGACCGATTAATACTTACACTTTGTAGGTAGAGGGTAAAACTAGAAAGGAGTTAGCGAGGGTCCAAGGGACTCAGCCATACAGCCGTGCAACAAAAGATGCTTCCTTGCCGTAAGAGTTTAAGTGGTAAAATGGGCGTAAAGAGATAGCAATAGTTTTTAAAGGGAGGAAATGAGACGCCGGCCAGCGGACTATTAAATGCAATTTAAACAGCTGGAGAAAGTACTAAGGTTCATATAGATATTGTGTGTGTTTCGCTATTCGGGCTGATCTTTTCTTTTCCTAATATATACTAAATCGCAATCATTGCAGGATACTTTATATACTCTTCGGTTTTCTAATGGTATTTTGTCTTTTGATTTGGACAATATGTTGCTGATTCCAGTTGATCCAGTTTTGTACGGTAGAGTCGTAGTGACAATTGTCTCAGTAAGTGCTGGTGCCAAATAGTGTATTTTGTGTTTTGGATATAGATTGTTGTTTATTTGGGTATTAGTATACCCGTTTGGTGAATTGCGCCCCGCAATATTGTGATTTTGAAGTGCATTCTTTCATTGTCAGTAAATAGTCTAGTACAGTAAGTTAGAGTTTTTATTATAGAATTGTTAGGTCCGGGGTGCGTAAAGACATGCAGCTTTGTGTTTAGTATGATCAATGTTTCATCTGCGCGGATGTTGGTGAACAGCGATACTATTGTAGTATACGTTCTTTAAGGATCTCTAAGAAATGTTGCCTCTTTTCTGCATATGATCCAGGAGCTCAGTTAAAGGTTGAATATATTTAGCCAAATATTGTGAAATCCGACGTGTCGGGAAAACAAAAGTGTCTTAAAAGAAAAAACTGAGAAACAGCATCAGAAAATAAAGAACAGAAAAATTAGAATAACAACAAAACAAGCAATAATGCGCGACGACTATCAGCATCCACTCAATCACTCAGCATACGACCACCGAAAATGAGCTCCGTTCGAGACACGGTATTATTCACCGTACCAGGCACAATAAGCACTAACAAAAGGAGGATAACAAGAGCATATGCTAGAAGCATCACACAATAAGTTTTTAGTGCCTGCCACACGAAGTAAATGACTCATCACATATACTTCACATACATTATAAATTTCCGTTGTAATCGAACTTTCAGTTGTCCGAAATTTCGATGCTTTGCTTCCATTAGGTCGGATAATCCATATTCCACTATAAACAGTATTCGTGTTTATAATTATACGATAATTTACGTTTTGATTTAAATCTAAACATAGAATTAAACAGAGTTTTATCAAACATATTTGAGAAACCTAGAGCTTATTCTTTTCATTAAACATCGTAACTCTTTCGCACCCTTTTTTCATGTCATATCTTATAGCACCTAAATACGCTGCTGGCTTGAGTATCTACCTTAATCTGTTACAACTACTTTTACTATTTTGGATTCGATCCAGAACTCTACGAATTGTAAGTATGCCAAGCAATGCGAGTCACCGAAATGAAATAACAGCAACATATTACATTCCATGCATATACACTATAGAGTAGAGAATTGATCTTATATATATATATATATATATATATATATATATACATCCCAAATACTGGTTCTACCCAGATAAGATTTTTTAAATCATATATTCGTTAAAATAGATGTACTGTGAATAATTGAAAAAATGAATGAATTGAGTATGTACTCAGTCAATGAAATAAATCGTTGGCATAAAAACTTGGCAAGAAGATTCATTGGCAAGGAGACTCATTCCAATTCTTCTCTTTTCCTCTCCTAGAAAAATAAGGTATCTTTGTCTTTACTTCTACTTTATTCCCTCTATACGCTTCCGTCATCCTTCTCTCTTCAGTAATTCTTTCCATTTCCCCTGTACATTTTATTCCTCCTCGAGAACGCAGTTTTACATTTCATGACAAACTCATTTATGAATCACTCCGATTCATTTCTGTATATTTATTCACCCAAAGCTCCCAACATTGCATTACAAATGAATGTATTAGAGCAACTTTGCTACGACTTTTTCTGGGAAATGGCCAAGAACTTATTCGATATTATGTATTGAAAATGAATTGGTTTCAAATATATCTTGCAATGATGTAAATACTGAATTTGCAAATTTAACAACTAGAAGAAAGCCATTGTTAACTTTGAGTATTGTAAAGTAATATCTTTTTGTCATACAAGTCTCTTAAGATTCAGCTGCGGTTTAAAATATATGATAAAATCCTATCATTTCTCGTCCACGTAGGGATGATTGGAGCGATATTGCATTCAGTAAATATTGCGGGGCCATCCTATAAAATAAGTTGCCTTTAAGTTGCTAGCTGTTGAAAAAATTTCATCTGAATGATGAAAAAAGACACAAAAATTAAAAATTTTACACAATCTTTTCCAGTAATTCTAAAAACATATACAACAGCTCAAATGGTTAGATCTTAAAGACAATACGCGGTCACTTCCGGGAGCGGCTGTTACTAAAAAGTACACAAAAGTTAAATAAGATTTCTAAAGCCATAGGCAAAATTTGGGCCCGATAGGTTAGATATTGAAATCCGCAAAGAGAGAACTTTTGGTCACCAAAAGAGGCTGAAGTATAGCAAGACCGTTTGATTACAATTGGTTGTAGCTTTGTAATTTCAATAACTCTTGTACAACACGTTGAAGTAAGGAAGTTCTCCACTCCTAAACGGCACGTCCTAATAATTGATAAAGGTGCAACTAAGATGTAGCCGAATAAGCAAGTGCTGATCAATTAAGGATATGAGATATGGCATCAGCTATGTTATTACTCAATGTTATTACATTACAGCATTACAGTAATGTTATTACAGCACCTATGTTGCAGGAACTCTTTGTAGGCTCAGTACCAAATATAACATATCCACAATAAATTCCGTTCAAATGACTTTCCATTAAAACTCGTTTAATACACTTTAACACTTTGTTTGATTAAATAGTTAACAAAGAGAAGAATTTCTAAACAATTAAATATTCCTAACTTGACAATAAACATGAAACAGTATTCAGCATTGTTTGAGAAAATTCAAACATTTCGATAAAAATGAAAATTCTTAGTGCTAGAGGCACCCACCTAAATAAATATCATTTGGCCAGCAAAATACGAGGCCGCATGAGGAAAAATTAACCAAATGTTGTAATGAATATGAAAGGTACGTGAGTTCTCAGAAGTCATCATATAGTTAAAACTTCTGCAAAAAGCATGTGATTATGTGTACAGAACAAGTTTCAAAAGATCCTGAAGTTGTTAACGAATTTAATTATAGGAAAGCAGAATCGTAGTTCTGATATTATTTTCTTTATAACTAACGTACCGCTTTTCTTTTCTTTTGTAACACGATGCTCTTGCCAGAGATGCAGGTATTATAACACGTATATTGACTCTATTCGCGATTTTAATTGACTGACACTTTTAAGTTGAAACTAGATATAATTTAAAAGATTATAAGATTGTTCCATTCCATATTGTATCAAAAAAGCAAAATATAAAATAATTTCGAACAAAATACAATTTGGATTGTTTCAATTGTCCTTTGGTCCTGCGACTGGTTATGAACGAAACGGAGTTTACGGCTCATCAGTGCTTAGATTTAGATGTATTGATATTGATGCAGACCAGAATAAATTGTGGAAACGTCTGTGTATCATTGAAAATGATAAAGCTATTATCCAACCATTGGATGAGATGAACAAGGTTAATTACGTCGTTGTCTGATGGTAGCGAATGTATGGTATCTTAGTCATTGTCGCCAAAGTAATACCTGAAGAGGTGGCCATGCTGATTTCCACGGCTCACTGGATAGAACCATCCTTTAGCCAGAGTTGGTGATAATATAACGTCGCCTGATGCTGTTGCAAATATCGGCGGACCGGCTGTTGAAGGTGAATCGTCTGGTTTACTTGGTTGGTGGACTGAGTCGGGTATATCTACAACAATGCGCGGCGTTGGCGGGCGGTGTTGCCCGATGGTACTTTTGAATTGTTTCATTGGTGTGCCGTTATGAATGTGAAACGTAGAATAATAAAAGAAAATGAGAATAGGAACCGAAAGAGACTGCTGAAATTAAGTGCATCATATAATATTTAGCTATTAATTTTGATTTCTGACTATTAGATAATTTATAACCGATTTGATCATTGTATCAAAACGGCTATGTTATCAGGCTATGTTATCCTTTTATATTCGAATTTTGGCTGCGTGATACACTCCTTGTGTATCGTATGTGTAGTGGGGAGTCTACGTGTCTAAAATAATAAAATCAAAAGTAATAACAGTTTTCAAAACTACTAAGAGATTTCGGTTGAGACTCCTAAAAATAGTAATAAATCCATTAAAATTCTCAATAACAGAATAAGCAAAGCAAAAGTATACTGTATACATCTTTCATATACTGGAAGTTCTACATTTTGTTATATCTCGCGTAAAACAAAAGCTGAACCTTTTAATTTTGACTGTCACATATTAAGTCGACTATTAAATTCAATTAGGAGAATAGTATTTAGGATAAACAAAACAGCATTAGTCTAACCTATTAATTGCCTACCCATGAATGCCTCGGTTCCCATATTTGCCTACGGCGTGAACAGTATCTCTATCCGTTTTGCCGCGGCATGCCGCCGCTCTTTGCTCACTTTTTTCCAGTATTTCACTACGGCGTTCGATTTGCCAGGGCCTACGACCCATCTGGACTCTCTTTTTGGCTGATTTCTAAAAGAGCACGAACAGCCTCGCTGTCTGCTTTGGCGAGGCCTACTGCCGTGTTTGACTTACTTTTTCCCCGCTGCCTCTTTTGAGTCAATTTCCCCGTGCCCGTTTTGTAAAAAATTTAGGTTCCTGTGTCTTACACATGTTCCACAAGTTTTATTTTTTCAAATTCAGAGGAGTCGAGATATTTAACGTACTACAATGTCCGGTTTCAAATAAATGGATCGCAAAGCTTACAAAACAAAAAAAAAACACCTATGTATAAGTTAGATTCTAATTTTAGAAAAAAATATTTCAAATAAAATTGAACGATCTCTTGGTGGCATACATAATAAAGTTTATTCAAATGTCATATCTTTTATTGTTCCTGAGATATATCAAAAAGTTAAATTTTAAATGTGGCAAAATCGGTTCAGTATATTTCGTTGCTCGCATCGCTAAACTTGAGGTCCCTTAAGCTTACATAAGCTCCCAAAGTTTCATTTTAGCAGCTTTCATAGGAACCGATATATTTCGGGTACAAACATTTTTTTTCAATATCAAATTACTCTAGTGCTATGACATGTGATTGTTTAAACGCTCTTAATCCCTTAAATATTAAAGGATCTTTCGACACAAGAAATTAAAAAAAGTTCTGCTAAAGTTTTCGAGAAAATGGACCGCAAAGTTTTCAAAAAAAAGAACACACTTTATATATGTTAAATTGTGATTTTAGAAAAAAGTTTACAATAAAATCGAATGGGCTTTAGGCATACTATAAAATAAAGTTTATTCAAGTGTCCCATCATCTATAGTTTCTGTGATATATTGAAAAGTGTTTTCAAACTTTGAACGTGGCAACATCGAGTTCTGTAGATTACAGACATCGAATATCCTTTATTGGACGCATAATACGAGTCATTATAAGTGTAAGAAATTTCAGCCTGCTAGTTTAAAAACTGATTTTTTTGTGAACAAAAAGGGCGCATTTCCGCAGTAATTATTTGATACAAGGATTTGTTTTGTAGGTTGAGTCAGTTTCATATCGAATGAAACTCGATCTAAGAAATTTATTGGAACTAATTCCTACGCAAACACCTTTAGATTTAGGCGCCGACAATGGCAGAGTAACTTAAATATTTTATCTGAAGTATCTTTTTACTTTTGCTAATGGAATATGATGCTGGATTATACAAAATATTTGTTGAATTATACTTACATTCACAATACAATTTAGGCAATTAAAAATCGCGCTTAGATTCCTTATACGTATTATAAATGTTTGCAATAATAAACAATTTGTAGACCTGTTACTGCGTTCTACATGTGTTTACCTACAATTATATACATAAATGCATAATATAAATAATAACAGTTATTTCTCTCCACTCCTTGTTTGAGAATCACACAAGAGCATTATTTGCGTTACGAACAAAAAGAAAGTCGTATGGTGATTACATAAAGAGAATAACAACAAAACCACGATCCTGCTTTCATAAGAGAAAAATCCGTAACAGCTTGCAACAAATACATTCTCTAAGTCTGGCATTCGAGGAATTCTGAGCAACATTAATTTTGAATATGTAAAGGAAGACCTAATTTATCAGACATTCAGTCCTATTTACTTAGATTGGAAAACATATCACACATTGTGGCGGATATGAATACCGACCAAGAAACCAAACAACCACAACCAGCAATAAAATCCAAACAAATGCTTTGCCAGTAAACATTGCGCGGTGAGTATTTCAAAGAATAAACAAATTCTATATGTGTTATTCACATCTATTATTAATCTAAGATATGTAATTTGTAAACGAGTATATGGTTACCAAAATTACCGTCAAGATATGGGTTTCGCGTCATAAAACAGGTGTCACCACCAGTCTTGTTTTGTTCTTATTTTTATATTAATTTTTGTTCTCACGCCTAAGTAGGCAAAGATGCAAGATAATCATAATGTTTTGTTTAGATTCACGGCAATGATATGCGAAGATATACGAACCAGCACGTGTACCTGGATGTTAACACTTATTGCAATTTTATTAATCTAATCTGCCATTTTTGTCATGGCCACCCGTTGGTTTTTAAATCGAGTTGAGATAAGGCCTTGACAGGTTGGCCAGAATCCGTTGTCTTGTGGTCACCTATTACTAATATATAGGAAAAAAGATATTTAAAATGCTCAACTTTATGAGAAAAACTGGTTAATATTAGTGGATTATTTGAATACTTTGATCGTCGAGTTTCAAAATTTTGAAAATTGCTGGAAAATTCGAATTATTATGAGCCGCTTTCTAAGTTTCATGAATATGTGCCGGACTTGGATTTTACCAAATTAGGTGACACAACTAGAGAACTCAAAGAGCAAAATATTTTACTTGTCACCGATTTCTATTTCCAAAAACGATTCAGGTTTTATAAGTAAATACTGACAACATATTAAAGATTAATATAGAATTGGGAGGTTCTTTACATATTAATTTTGTGCTTATTATGCATTTCTATAATGCCACACTGTTTTAGTTACTTTATTTAGTTACGTATTTAATTATCTATACTTAAAGCAAATGCGGTTGTATACCTGCTACTTCATTATAATTAGCTTTATTGAAAATCCATTTACGAAATAGAGTGAATGAAGAGAAGCATTAACAGTACACAATTAACGACGCTGTATTTCGTTCAAACCCAATTCATTATTAGAATTTTATGTGAGAGACATGAATCTAGCTAATTAAAATTTTATTTTAACTACATTGCTTATTTTGCTTAAAAAAAACTTCTATTGTGATGTTAATAAAATATAAATTTGTGGTTAAATCTACGTCAATACGTGATTTATACCTAAAAACGTTTTTCCTGGTCGTTGTTTTAATCGGTAATATGGTTTTCAGGTATTACAAGTGCTGATCTGAAACTCATACGAGCGCTAAGGATTACACAACAACGGGTCCCTATAAGTTTTTAATATTTATTTTTCCACACTATCAGTCATATACATATAACTCAGGTCAACAGTTGTTTTTGTGCTGGGGTATTTGGAGCTAATTTGGTATTTGGAACTCCAGCAGTAACCTGGCATCTTGGGGGTTACATATGTTTCTTGGTAGCGGTCCTCAATAGGTTAAATATCATTGTGAAATCTTTCACCTTATTTTTAATTGGTCTCACCTAAATTTTAAGAAAAGTGGCTGCCTAAATGATACATCTTAATACTCAAATTCCAAGGGATTTGAAACTGTTAAGCATCTCCTTTACCTATTCAACATAGTTTACAGTTTGCGTTTGACCAGAAAATTTCCGACAACTGCAACAAATGAAGTCAGGGCTTGCCGTTTGGGCCTCATTCATCAAATTTACGAAGATAGGATTTTTATTTGTGGGCTATCAAATATTCTTGATTTAATTTTTCCGATGCATTTGTTTCCCTATATATGCAATGCATGATACGTTCTTATCAAGAATATTTGATGTAGCTACTTTGTTTTCCAAGGAGAAAGTTTAGGATTTTTAAGTTCATACAAATGATTTATTGATGTTCGTGATACTTTATCTGCTCCAAGCCCAAAGCTATGGTGTAATATTTTCTTTCATTTTCGTTGAGTAAGCAATTGGTATTGAACCATATTTGTAACCATTGTGTAGAAAGACACATTTCAAACTTCGTTTTGAGCTGTCAATAATAGGCGCCAATGATATGGATAATTATCAGGAAGACCAATATTTGCTATCAGTCCTCTAATTTTGCGACAAAATACACGATTGCCTACTTGAGAAAAGAAATCTTTCATTCCTTTTCCTCTTGTACGGTAAAAGGTAAATTTGGTTCTTGTTCCAATAAATTTTTGTCATTCAACCTGGAAACGTAATTAAGAAGCTTGTTTTGACAGGTTCAGATTTCTGTCATGTAACTCATCCTGCTTGAAACGTCGAGCAATTGATGACATACCTTCATAATCACTGTTACCTTCATTAACATCAAAGGGACAACACTCATTCTTACAGTGCTTTGTAAGAATGGTTGCACTGGAAACTGGTTGCACATTGGAATCGGTATTTCTTCTGAATGAGGGAGCGACGTCTTGCAGACTCTAAATCAGGATACGTCCACTTGGTACGACGAATTTAAGACCTTTTAAGACCATCTATGTAGACTTAGCGCCCCAAATATAGATAAAATCAGTTCGATCACCAAAATATAATTTTTTTCGTGTAGACCTGTGTAATTGAAAAATTCGTAATTAAATATGAAAAATTAATAAGTAAATTTGTTTAATTATATTTTATTATAAATATTTAAATAAAACAACCAAACAATCCAGTATCATATTCCAGTAGCAAAAGTAAAAAGATAAATGTATCAAACTAGATTTAAATCGATTATTATTATTGTATGTTCTTCGGTTCTAAAGGTAGTTATGACTATGCATAATTTTGAAGAAGTTGCCCACTCACTTGAAAATGTGAATTACGGATTTGTGAGTGATGAGAGTGATTGGGTGACGTTTACTGGATTTTAATCGCTGTCGCTGATGTAACACCTGAAGTGGAGGCGACGGTAATTCTCACAGGTGGCTGGGTAGTACCATCATTTTCCCGAAGTTGATGGTAATGGCACAATGCCAGTTACTGTTGGGGGAATCGATGAACCAAGAGATGATGGTGAATCTGCGGGTTGGCTTGGTTGTGGAATTCATTCTCGTAGCTCTATCACAAGGTGGCGGGGTTGGTGGCTGACGGAGGCGGATGGGCTTTGTTGAGGTTGTTTCGGTTTCGTTCGGTTCTTGTGAACGGCTCTTTACATCAATCTTCTTCTTCTGACGTCGTCCTCCTCGTTTGCGCATCGGAGAGACGGATGGTAGAAGGGTGAGTTATACGAAATGTGAGAAAGAGAAAAAGAAAAAAAAAAGATGAGAAATTCAAAATAGTCTGCAGTCTAGGGTTAGTTGATATGTTTGATGTTTGTAATTTATCGTAGATATTGTAGATTTATTTTTATTTTTATATAGTCGATTTAAAATGATGATTATATTACTATTGACTTAACGGTACTTTTGAACAAATGAGCCGACGGTTGCGGTAAATACTCGATAAATGTACAAAAGATAGATATGGTCGTTTTATATTGTTAATTATGACTTTGGATAGAGCGAGGTTCTCACGTCACATCCAAGGAGCACAATTTTCATTGGATGTCAATTTTCATATGGAATTCCCTGGAGAAAAATTGCTACTGAGCGTGACTGGCCAGTGGCAGATTGCATGACTTCGACGAAGTGAAAGTCACGCCTGAAGGAAATTCCTGACGCGAAAGTCAACCGAGGGCCGCCCCTAAAGGCGTCGCTGGAAGGAAATTTCTGCTAGAAAAGTTTACATAGGGTTGAATGCATTATTTTCTTGACTAACGCATAAGTGCCTGTTTGCATAAACAGAGGTGGTGCGAGCTTTGCGCCACCCAAGTCATAGAAGTATTGCATTGAAAACGCCTTTCGCTTAAATGTATGGAACAAAGTTCTAATCAAATTCGCCGGAAGCACAAAATGGTGCAAAGTTTAACAGCTCGTTGGAAATATAGTGGGTGAAGTACGTTAAGTTGTAAAACTTAAAATAATACGAATAAAATTTTTGTACAAATACTGAAATCCGAAAATATCCGATACTTGTGCATAGTCACTCACAAATCTTTAAAACGCAAAGGATTACGACAACAGGCGGCATGAAATCAAGTTTTGTGAAGAGTCTTGCAGCTTTCCTGCTCGCGTCGGCGAAACGTTTGACGATTGTTTCTACGTGAACTTACGAGTGTGTAAATATATGTAAATATTGCTTCTGTGTTGAATATTATTTCTTTTAGTTTTGCCCGCCAAATGAAATTTTTATTTCCAGCATTTAAATCTTTATTTTATCAATTCAAGGTGTACATGTCGATGAAATAAACCTTATTATTTGGTAATTAGTTTTTACTAAATTGATTTGTTGACTGGTATATTATATTCGAAAATATTAATTAGATTTGATATATCAAATTTGATTACGTTAGAGGATTATTCATTAAATTTATGAATTATTACAGAATTGCTTATTTCAATCGTTAACTAGTGTCTCAATTGGTTTATATCAATAGATAGATAGTGCTTTACTACAATAAAGTAAATACATTAGTAGATAATGATCTGCTCTAAGTTCATGCCAGTTAAAAGAGTTAATACACAAAACAGTAATATCATTTGTAAAGTAATTCAATACCGGTGTCTCCCATGATGTTTCTTTTAAACTTGTAGTGTATTGGGTTGTACTACTGTATTGAGTAATGCATTGTATTGTATTGTGTAGTGTTTTGTAGGCTATAGCGTGGTGTATTGTAGTTAAATGTGTTGAACAAAGTTCTGCTTCTGATCTATTTCACAAACTAGGCAGATCACTGATTTCTTCAAGTTGATGGATTGTCCCGTACAACCCACGTGCTATTCTTATAGAATTTCTCTAAACGGTCTCCTATGATGTTTCTTTTAAAATAGTAATTCATATATGTGAGTACATACATGTTGAAAAGAATTGGTAACAGCGGAGATTCCTGTGGGACCTCTTCTTGTGTTGGACGAGATGTACACCTTGGACCAGCAATTTTTATTTTGAAAGTTCTATTCTATATATAATTTTAAATATTTTTTGTCGTTTCAAAATGCACCAAAAATGTATATAACATTTTTACATTAGCGTATAAAAATGTAAGAAATATTTACACGATCTGGAACCAGCTTCTTTCTATAAGCCGAAAATAAACCTAATTTAAGTTTCCAAAGGAGCAACGACTTTTATGAGATTCGTATATAACATTATAACCGAGCAATAGGTAGGTACATATACTTGGCAGAAATTGTCCGTGTGCTTCATTTCCATCTTGTTCTAATTAAAAATTAATTGCACTATTAAACATAAATGTAGAAATTTTCATTTTAACACCTGACTCGTGCTCGTTCGAACTGATTCGTTTTTAAGAGCAACACGTAGCAAATCCATGAATGAAAGCAATTTGTAGTTGATTGCAAAGCAAAATTTTATTAGAATGCAAATTTTCCTTTAATAAACTATATTTTGTTTTTATTTGAATGCTATAAAGAAAATACTTAATTTTTAATAATGTAACAAGAAGGTTTTTTTTTAATAATTAATTAGCAAAATGTGTAGAAGACTTATGACTTTATTTAAATGTAAAGTTGATAAGATGACCAAACTGAAAAGGAGACATGTGAATATGAGAACGCAAGTAAATTAAAAAATTGCTAATCGAGGATCCTATACTATACTACCACATTCTATACTATCTATAAACCATTACAAGAACTTCAAGATCATATGCCTTCAAATCGTTAAGATTCGCGCAAAAATAGAGATTACAGACCGTGAATCGATTTGCCATACAAAAGAACCTTTATGAGGAAATCGCTTAATAAGGAACAAACATTACTCAAAGGAATTTAAGCTCAATGACGACTCCGATTTACAGTCAGTAATTGATTTTGAAAATTCTTCTGCCCTGTCGGATGAATTGCTTCTATTTTTCTGCCTCCAGACGAGGGAAAACCCCAGAACAAGACCAGTGGCCAAGATTACAGCATTAGTCTGAGGACAAAAACTGACAGGCCCTGCAAAAATAACTAAGTGGTAATCAATAAGACAAGAAAGTCTTCTATGATTGTAAGACACAATAGAGAAGCCTATAAAAAAATTAAACAATTCGCAAATGACAAAAAAATATCTATAGAAAAGGCAATCTCCATACAGGAGGGCATGAAGCTATTTACGGAAAACTTTTAAAGGTTTAGAGAGCTCAGAAATGATCTAGAAACAGCAAACGACAAGTAACACTTGTATCATCATCCATAAGAAAAGGAACTAAAGGTCGCACTTTGAAGAGTGCAACAGTATTGTGGATATCAAAGAGATTGAAGAAGATTTGGAAAATGAGGGCATATACTTCAGGTGAGTTAAAAGAACTATTTGACGACGTTCGTCCAGAGAAACATAACTTAAGCGAACCTGCAACTAGGCCACCTATTATGCACGGAGAAATAGAAAAACTATTTTCTTCATGAGAGAAACCATAAACCCCAATAGTATTCACGTTGACTAAAAACTATATCCTTATAGAATCCAAAACTTCTTGACATGCTATCGAAGTTATATTACAATGCTTAGGACACTGGAATAATACCTGAAGACCAGATGCACTCGATATTTATCTCCATGCCTAAAAATTCTGATGCAAAAACCTACGACCAGCACAGATTAATAAATGTAATTAACCACCTGACTAAGGTCTTCGCAAAAGTAATCCAAAATAAGATTTACGCAGATTACGGCTCAGAGGTTGGCGAATTATAATTCGGCTTCCAAAATGCCCTTGCCACAAGAAATGTCATTTTTGCCTTACAAGATTCAATTTAACGCTGCAGAGATACTAATAAAAATGTCTATCTTTGCTTTCCTAACTTGGTAAAGGCGTATAAAGACATAAAAGTGATAGCTAATCTCGATTGGGGCCAGAGTGCTTTAGTGAAAATAAATAATTGCGCTTCCAATGAGATCAAAATAAAGAAAGACGTAAGTCAGGGATGCGTCCTATTTGCCCTTCTATTCAATAGGTACACATAGAAAATCATCAAGAAAGCGTTGTATAAAGATGATGCGGACATAAAGCTCAACGGGGAATTAGTTAAAACTATACGATATGCTGATGACATAGTCATACTAGCTAGCGACATTAAAGAGCTATAACATCTGGTAGAAATGATCCTATTTTTAAGCAAACAGTACGCTCTGAAGCTTAGCGTTTCAAAAACTAATTGTTGCTAATGCATCATATTAGTAAGCGACAGTAACAAGTGAAGCATCTGATACTCGCCACTGAACACGTAGAACAGGTCTAGCGGCATCAGTTATTATTTATCAGATTAATATTGTTATCTAGCAGACAATGGGACCAGTCTATTAAAATAAAATCAAGAATTGAAAAATAAAGGACAGCATTTAACTACATGAAGACATTATTCGTCAGCAGAGATATATCTCTAAAAATATTACTTGTGTTTACCGTCGAATTTTACTATATCGTGGAGCGACCGTGTTACCAGTGCGAGGTCCTCCGAGTACTCGATAAACAGAGAGAAATCTATTTACTTCAAAAATCGTAAAGTGGAATACCTTGGCATCTGATATGTCATATGAATTATAGTATACTTCAACTCATCGTACGGGGCAAAACGGATAGTAAAAAAGGATCTGGTGGACGACAACACCCATGGTTGCACAATCTGTGTCAATGGCACGGATGCATTTCCATACGACATTTTAAAAGTGCAGCAAATAATGTCCAACTAACCATATTAATCGCCACCCTCCGAAATTAATCGGGCACTATAACAACAAGAATAAAGAAAGATGTTTCCATTGGCGGTTTAAATTAGAGTCAATAGCATCGAGGTTAGACGACGGCAAGACGATCGTTGATCAGTAAATCCTTGATCTTCGGAGAACATAACAGAAAAATGACTAGCCAACTAGCACAATTCAATACTTTCGATGTCAGTATAGATTTACGAGACCTCATGTAGATGCTGATGCATGCCTAAAATTTGCGTTGAATACAGAAAATGAAAACAAAACAATGATAGCAGTTCCAGATTGAATCTAGAGACTTTCATGAATATTGAATGAAATAGAAAAACACACCTAGAGAGAGCTAAGGAATGTGAGCGGAGGTGAAATAATGTGGAACAGATGTACGGAATCTAGCACTAATATAAGACAAAAGATGAGAAGATGCAAAGAAAACAGAGGAATTAGAAAATGAAATGATTAAATGAATCATATGTGAAATTGATGTGTGTAATATGAATCATATGTGAAATAGATTTAAGAATAAAGACAGTGAACGCAATAAAGAGAAAAATACGTGGTGCGTTTAACAGATTGATAAAGAAAATGTTCATTGCAAATAGATCAAGAGAATTTTGATATAGAGATGGGGACGCAGCATGGAGTTAATAAAAAAGAAATGATAGAAATGATAACGATGAAAATATAAGGGAAGAGAAAGTATTCAATAGAATGAAAGAGATAATTCCAATATTTAAGGGAGCAAGTGGAAAAGAAGCGGCACAGACTATGCAGGTTGGTTGAAAGAATGATGAATATAACAGTCTCAAATGGAGACAGTTGTATGTGAAATATTGTAGAAAATAATGAGGGTACAAATCTCAACATTGGTAGAGCTTATTCTGCAAGAATGCTGAAGGTATAAGTATTGGAACAACGAAGTGATGAAAATGGCATACTATGAGAAAGAAGTAATGACGGATAAAAGTGAGGTATTAGTAATACTGTTGTATTGAAAGGTGATGGAGGATGAAAGGAAAATAGAATGTATGAATAAATGGATAAAAGGGCGAAAGAGCACATGTTATCGGATAACAAATTCAATATAAGTTAATTTAATAATTTAATTCTAATATAATATTAATATTAAATAAATTAATTCGTTGTACATACAGAATTGCTCACTAAAACTAGTTGCTTGCAAACAAGAACAAAGAGAATAAAGAAAAATAGTCACAAAAAGAGCATCGTACACGTTCACAGTAAGATGTACATATATATATATATATATATATATATATATATATATATATGCATATATACGTATATAGAAAGAAAAAAGTGAATTTTAAAGTGAAATTTGCTCTACTTGCTTTTACGGCCAAGAATTGCAACAAAAAAATTATGGCTTTAACGGTATTTTATAACCGTCAATTTATCGGTAAGATATTATTATATTCACGCTTATGATTTTAACGATCAAAAGAGTCATCTTTTATTGGTTGATTCTCCAAATTCTCTCTGAACATTTAAGAAAACAGCTTGGATTCGATACTTCTCAAGCTTTTCTGCTCGTAAAGCCACAGCACCGCATATGATATACAAGCAGTATATTATGACCAAAATTCGCATATGAAAGTTCCTTATAGCATAATATCGGGGAAACTCAATTTTGAAATTGGGATCTATGTTGATCAGATGTATGTGTTGGTCAGCGAGCGCTGAATGAAGCATAAAGCATGGTTTGCTCAAAATAGCGCAATATTAGACATTAATCAAATAAAATCAGATATTTACAATAAAAATCAAACTAACCATGTATGAAGCTAAGTATAACACCACGCACCCTTTATTTCTCCAGACTATTTCGGCTTCAGTCATCATTTATTACCTTTCACATTCATTCTCGCATTTACATTTATAACTCTCACTCCAATTTATCTTCTACTTCAATTGAACCAAGAGGAAACCGCCGTCAACGATCAGGCTAATAGAAGATTTGTCTCCAACATTCAGTTGGCCGACAGTTCCAGACGACGTTCCGTTACCACAAACTCCGGGAAAATGATGGCTCTATCCAGTGACCCGCGAAAACTGTCATCTCCGCTACTTCAGGTATTACTTCTGCGACAGTGAGTAAGATCCAGTAATCGATATCCGTTCAATCAATCTTCAAGTTTCTGTAACACTTGTCATACGTCATTACATTTTACATCTTCGATCCTACTCAATGGATGTACTCCGCAAAAGAAAACAGACGTTTCGATTATATATCCTAACCAACATCAACATTAATACATCTGGATATTGAGGAGGTGTAAGAGATGTTTCGTTTGTAATCATCCTCAGGACTGAAGAACATTTCTACTAAAAATAAAATCATGAGAATCTTTTGCATGAGCATTGCGCTATAAATATTAAGAAAGCAATATATTGGCTATGTAAAGAAAATAATAACAGAACCACGATCATGCTTTATTAGAATTAAATTCTGTAATATTAGAATTAAATAGAATATTAGAATTTATACTATTAGAATTATTATAATATTAGAAATTTGTAATATTAGAATTTATTACAAAAGAAGACAATAGTTGACACAAGGATTGCTAGAGAAGATATTGGATGCGGATGATGTATTGAACGGGGCTGAAGTCAGAATGAATAATATTCAGATGTAAAAAAGAGGGAGAAGAATAAGGAATGAAAGGTACACTAGGATATATGATGATGTAACATTGGGTATGGGCTTCCAGAATATATGATATCGGAAGCTGGTATGGAGAAAAAGGGAATGCTAGATGTAGGACTGATGATAGACGAAATAGATATTGAAATGAATGTATTTGTATTGAAGGGACATAGGAGGAAAGAAGGTTAGCGAGTACATCCTTCCGAAGAGGAGATAGGACGAGGAGATAGGACGAAGAGAAGATAGGACGTACGTTAGCGAGTATGTCCTATCTCCTCTTTGTCCTTCCGATGTACCCTATCGGAAGGACAAAGAGGAGATTGGAATAATGGAAAGGATTACTGAAGAAGGAGGAAGGAGAGGAAGAATAAGGGGATAATAAAATAAACAAAGTTAAAGAACATTCCTTATTCCTACAAGAGAAAAAAGTGAATTGTAGTATTTAAATTTATATTATTTATTTCCTTTATGTAAAATTATTATATTATGCCAAAAAAGATCTTATGTATCTTTATAGATCTTCAACTACATTGATAAATTTATCAATACAAATGAAACATACTCTAATATTTCTGGTTTTACCGGTAATGTTCAGATGAGTGATTTACAAATATCGAAATTAAATTGGAAATGCGTTCGACTATTATGAAATTGTATTGACGTTAGCTAAACAGTTTTGATTGAAACTGTACTTCCACACTTCCGCTTAAAGAGCGGAACTATAGATTTAACTTTATTGGAATAGGAATAGAGATGAGAATGTTTTGTAAACATATAGGAATAGAGATGAGAATGTTTTGGAAAAAATTTAACGTAAACAGGAGCATATTGGTAAAGTCGTCTTGATTGAAGAGGATTAACTTAATATTCTGATATATACAAGTTTAAATAGTTGACAGCCATTTTAGGAAGGAAAAGATAAATTAAAGTAAATATATATACA
>WYDF02230868.1:0-35275 GCA_009867245.2 Adranes taylori
AAATGGACTTGCCATAAGTGCATATTCAAAAAGGTTTTATTGATACTTAAATTGCAGTTAAGGATCAGGTAGGGAAGTGGGTCCTCTGACATTGCCATAAGCCATGCTAACTCTAAAATTTCACATAAACGGTTGTCTATTTTTAAATGAAATTCAACAGACTCTTTCTTCCATTCTGTTCCTAGCAATGCTCCCGATGAGAGCGCCTCTATAGACAAACACTGTTTTTTTGACCAATTAACCGTTAACTACTGTGCTGAGTATTATGTGCTGTTTTCTGTGGTGCGCTCATGATGACAGGGTTATATAAATGGCGTCAAAAAATAGCTTTATAATTTTTTTAAGATTGTCTGCCATTAATGTCTTTGTCTGGTGTAAATTCCACTTAAGGACAAAATCAATTTGTACATAAAAAACCAGTTTTGTTTACTACATATATTTAACGATAAATAATACAGAACAAAAATGATATAAATCATAATATTGAACGTGTTTGCTTTATGGCGAGCTGCTGTGCACTGTCGTAAAAAAATATAATATTCTAAATAATAAATGTTATAAGTAACAAGAAAATTCCCGCAGAGGGGATTAAAGTTATTAGCATTTCTGTATATTACAACCCACTATAAACCCTGTTGCAAAAAAATACCACTAGCAATTTGGTATTTCCAACTAGAAATATGTTTTGCTGAATGTAACAATAAATTCTGTGTAAACAGAGTATCCAAAAGTTAAATATGAAATAAATTTATAATTAGAAGATATTAACATAAGGTTTTATAAAAACAAAATATATAGATTAAAAAAATCATTTAATGAATATAATTTTGTTGGCTTGGTCACAACTTTTTTTAAATAAATTTGTAAGCATAGTTTTAAATGTGTACTAAACAAAAAAAAACCCTAAAACAGAACGTGCTGTCATTTCCACACGAGTAAGATACAAGTTTACAACAAAAAATTAAACATCAAATAAAAAACTTTATGCACACAAAAATCACATAACCAAAAATGTCACAAATTGCACCTGCAGTTTATACATAGCTGTGTTGAATATTCCATACAAAATGGCTTAGTCCACATGTAACATAACTGGAAAACTTTCTGGAGGGAAATATGAAACATGTTCTTCTTTTTTCAAGTTTCTCCGTGCCAACTGGTTCCAGGCGTTCTTCGGGAAGTTGTAAAATCCTCTGTATACCATCTTTCTAAAAGCAGCGTATCTTTATAGAATCCGTTTTCTCAAGCGCAAAATGATTTTTATAACTCTGATAGTAACATGGGCATTTACTCACTGATGTCTAAGGCGCAAAAAGATACGCGTAAACACGCTAAAAGGAATGCAAACCTCTGCTTGCTCATGACGCATCGAAATATCTTCCTTCCAGTACCATCAGTGGCAAACATTTTGTTAATATTTGATACAAAAATAGCAGCGTTAAACAATACTCCGATAAATGCTCAAAGCTCAACAATGTCTAAATCCTGATAAGAATCCTTAATATTTTCTCTTTTTGTTTTTACTCTCTCATTAGTCAAACAGAAAACGGTGTTTGACATATCTTCAGAGATTAATAAGTTCCATATTGCATGGGTTGTGATTCATCTCCTAGCAGAACGGCAGATCCAAATAAAGTTGGCACACTTAGGACAATCTTTTGCACTTGAATTCTACTGCGGGATACAAAACTTTCAAGCGGCCATTTATAAAAGTTTTTTGAGTATAATGTTAAATAACGGTATTATAGCTTTAAAAGCATTTTTTTTAAATACGAGATAATATCCGAAAGTATTTTATTTTATTTTGGTCTAATAACATATTTTTATATAAGATTTTTAGCACAAAGTTGAAAAACGCTCTCAAACGTAATCAAGTTTCATTTTCTGTTTTATTTAAAATGAATGTGTCTAATAATTCTTTTATAACTTGACCGGGCAAAAGTTTTGAAATTACGAAATAACCCCCAAATCATTTTTATTTCATTTTGCTCCAACAATATATCTTCGGTAAACTTAATTATTTTGCCGGCAAACGGCAAAATAAGTCGGCAAACTTACTCAAATTTCATGTTTAGTTTTTCATGTAAAATGAGTGTCCAATAATGCTATTATAATTTCAAAGGCAAAATATTCAAGGCAAGATAATATCCAACAAATTTTATATGTAGTTTTAGTCCAGCAACATATTTTATAATATATTCAACTTCATTAATGTTTCTTATTTTATAAAATGAACGTATATAATGTTATTATAACTTTAGAGGCAAGAAGGATAATATCCAAAAAAAAATTATTTACTTTGATCCATGAACATATTTTTAAAAGATGCTTGAGACAATGTTCTAAAAAAAGGTGGAAAAATTAGACTAGTTTATGTTTTTTAAAATATAAACTGAACGTGTCTAATAATGCTATTATAACTTCAAAAGCCAAACCGCTAAATGGTTTTTTCATTGTCCAACAACAGATTTTTATAAGATGCTCAAGAAAAAGATAGAAAAAGGTGGCAAATTATACAAAATTCATGTTTTATCTTATAAAATGAACTTAACTAATGTTATTATAACTTTAAAGGCAAAAAGGGTAACATCCAAAAAATATTTATTTTTCTTTGGTCCAACACCATATTTTTTATTTTCGTAAGATGCTTAAGGCGTAGTTGAGGAATACTTGGCACATTTAGTCTAATTTCATGTTCTTTAACATATAAAATAAACGTGTGTAATAATGCTATTATAACTTGAATGGCAAAAGTTTTCAAAATAAGAAGCAATACCTAATTGATTTTTTTTTACTTTGGATCAACAACATATTTTTAAGGGCAAAGTTGAAAGAAAAGTTGGCAAAATGTGTAAAATTAAATTTTTGTTATATAAAATAAACGTCTATAATAATGCTATTATAATTTCAAGGCAAAAATTTTCTAAATACGAATAACAACCAAAATCTTTCATTTAATTTTTTTGCAGCAACAAGTTTATAGAAGACGTTTAGGGCAAAGTTAACAAAACGAGTCAAATTTTTTAGCTTATAAATTGAAGGTGTCTAATAATGTTATTACAAATGCAAAGGCAAAAATTTTCATAATTCCCAAAAAAATTTTATTTTTTGTTGGCCCAGCAATATATTTTTATAATATACTCATGAAAAAATTAAAACAAAAGTTGGCAAAATTTCATGTTTTTATCATATAAAATCAGTGTTTAGTAATGCTATTTTAACTTCTAAAGCAAAAATTTTCAAAATACCAGATATACAGTTTTTTTTTATTTTACTTTTGTTCATAAACATAATTTTATAAATTAAATAATTTGTTTGTACTTCCTTATTTATTTATTTATATAATTTGCGGCCTGTTTCGCCTATTTTAATACAAGCGTCGTTAGACAACTACAAAGATTTATGATAAATTTAGATTATAATTAAATTAATAACAATTTTGTTATTTGTTTTGTTTAAGCTGTTGGTTGTTTGAGTTTTATGTGTAAACTGTCGTCTTATGTGTTTGATTAGGTGGGAATGGCGAGTGCGTGTATGTCATGTGTCATTTGCGTAGCGCATTAATGTATAGTTGGTTTCGTTTCGGTGTATTTTGGTGTAATGTTTTTCTTTGTTTGTCAGTATTGTTTTGTGGTTTGCTGTGTTATCAGTATTGTTTTATTAGGTTTTACTGTGTGTGCCTTTAAGTACATAAATATAGATGTTTTTAGATAAATATAGTTGGTCGTTTATGCAGTTGTGGTTAGACTGTTTTCTTAGTTTTTCTATTTCTAGGGCTTCGAGTAATGTTAATTTGGTTCCTTTTTTTTCTTCGTGAAGTAGTGTTATGTTTTCTATTTGAAATTTATGGTTGTTTTCAAAGTTTTGAAAACAACCATAAATTCAAAGCTCCATAAATTCAGCGCATTCGCCATTCCACTCAGTCAAACACATAAGACGACAGTTTACACATAAAACGCACACAACCAACAGCTAATTGTAAGTAAAATTGGTACTAATTTAATTATAATCTAAATTTATCATAAATCTTTGTAGTTGCCTGAAGATGCCTTTATTAAAATAGGCGAAACCGGTCGCAAACTATATAAATAAGGAAGTACAAACAAATTATTTAATTTAAAATAACCTTATTATGGATAAAAAAACAATATTATATAATTTTATAAGACGTTTAAGATAAAGTTGAAAAAAAGTTGGCAAAATGAATCAAATTCCTTGTAGTTGATCATATCAAATGAACTTTCTAATGCAATTATAAATTCAACGGCAAACATTTTTGAAATGCAAGATAACACCCAAAAAATGTTTTTATTTCATTATGGACCAATAATAAATTCTTATAAGATGCTCAGGGAGAGGTTAAAAATAAATCTGCAAACTTAGTCAAACAAACTTCATATTTTTTTTTATATGAAATGAACGTTTTCAGTAATGTTATTATAATTTCAAACCCAAAATTCATCAACATGCGAGATAATACACAAAAAATATTTGTTTACTTTTGGTCGGGCAACATATTTTTTATAATATGTTCAGGAAAAGGTAAAACAAAACTTGGCTAAATTAGTCAAACTACTTGTTTTTTATCATGTAAAATTAACGTGCCTAATATTGCTATTACAAATTCAGGAGAAAAAATTTTCGAAGCACGAGATGACAGCGAAAATTTCTTTATGTCTTTTTGGTTCACGAACAAATTTTTAAAAGATCTTTAGGGTAAAGTTAAAAAAGTTGGCAAAATAAATCAAATTTCATATAGTTATTAAATGAAATAAAAGTCTCTAATAATACAATAATAAATTCAACGGCAACAATGTTCGAAATACAACATACACCCAAAATTTTTTATTTCATTTTGGTCCAACAATATATTTTTATAAGATGTTTAGGAACAGGTTAGAAGTAAATCGGCAAACTTAGTCAAACTTGATGTTTTTTTTTAAATATAAAATGAACGTCTTTAGTAATGTTATTATAATTCCAAACGCAAAATTTTTCAACATTTGAGATAATACCGAAAAATTATATATCTAATTTTGTTCCGGCAACATATTTTCAAAACATGAAATAATAGTGAAAATTCCTTATACCTCTGGTTCATAAATATATTAATATAAGATGTTTATTGTAAAGTTGAAAAAAAGTTGGCAAAATGAATCAAATTTCATGTAGTTTATTATCTGAAATACACGTTCTAATAATACAGTTATAAATTCAACGGCAAAAATTTTCGAAATAGAAGATAACCCCCAAAAATTTTCTATTTCATTTAGGTCCAACAATATATTTTTATAAGATGCAGAAAAAGATTAAAAATAGATCGGCAAACTTAGTCAAATTCCATGTTTTTTTTAACTATAAAATGAACGTGTCCAGTATTGGTATTATAATTTCAAAGTCAAAACTTTTCAACATGCGAGATACCTAAAAAAAATTTATTTCGGTTTGGTCCAGCAACATATTTTTATAATATATTTAGAATAAAATTAAAACAAAACTAGTCGAATTGTTTTTTATCATTTAAAATCAACGTGTCTAATTATACTATTATAACTTCAAAAGCAAACATTTTCAAAATACCAGATAATACCAAAAATTCTTCCATTTCACTTTGGTTTATAAATATATTTTTATAAGATGTTTAGGGTAAAGTTGCAAAAGGTTGGCAAAATAAATCAAATTTCATGTAGTTTATCATGTGAGATGAACATTCTAATAATGCAATTATAAATTCAACGGCAGAAATTATCGATAATACCCAAAATTCATTTTGGTCCAACAATATATTTTTATAATATGCTCAGGAAAAGGTAAAAAATAAGTTAGTAAAACTAATCAAATTTCATGTTTTTTTTTCATATAAAATGAACATGTTCAGTAATGTTATTATAATTTCAAACTCAAAATTGTTCAAAATGCGAGTTAATACCCAAAAATTATATATTTAGTTTTAGCCCAGCATATATTTATAATATATTCAGTAAAAAGTTAAAACAAAACTTGGCAAAATTAGTAAAACTACTTTGTTTATCATATTAAGTCAACATGCCTAATAATGCTATTATATCTTCAAGAGAAAAAATTTTCAAAATACGATATAACAGCGAAAATTCCTTTATGCCTCTTTGGTTCGCAAACATATTCTTATGTTTAGGGTAAAGTTGAAAAAAATTGCATTTAGATATAAGATCAAATGAAAGTCTCTAATAATACAATTATAAAGTGAACGGCAAAATTTTTTTTCTTAATCTTAAAATTAGAAAATTTTATGGCTGAGATAGTTATGGCTAACAGACAACTTCTTGTCTTGCAGAATGATTCGAAGAACTGTGGAATATAGAAGGCAGCATGGACAAAGACGAAACAGATTTACGATGCAAAAGTACACTCGCTTGTACAGATTCCATGTTATACGACATTTATTGTATATCAAATATAAAATGAATTATTGAAACAAGACTAGTTAATGTAAGTGCAAAAACAGTTAGGAAAGGCTTAGAGCTGCTGACTTAAAGCCAGAACGTTATGCGAAAATCCCTTAACATCACACAACTGCCCGATTATAGTTTGCATCACGAGCTCATATTCATTGAAATGAACTTTAATCCAGCGGAGTTTTTCTTACAAATGTGACTAGGTTATCATTGTGGAATCCAGAGAGACTGCTCTTACTTCAGCAAAATTAATGTTTTACGCTCAATAAGTTCTCTCTCATCTACCAAATCTGGCTTCCAGTAATGTTTGTTGTAATGATTAAAAATTGTTTGCGGGATAAAGATTTCAACCAAAGAGGACATCACACATTATAGACAAAACTAGGGACACATTTGTCTTTAGTGCATGAAACGCATACGAAAACTGTTAAAAAACTCGCCACCAAAAAATTTGCTGCTGTACAATTGAATATAATAAGCAATTGAATGTAATTCCATAAACTTTTGCTTAAATTTAATAAATGATGATACGTAAATTATGATATTTATTTTCATTATTAACTTAATTCGACTTCACTAGACATGTTTAACTTTTACTAGTGAAATTTTTCTGATGAAATTTATATAGCTATTAATGAATATTTACTTTACATTACACTTTTTTGAGATCAGCAACAGGAACACGATTACCATAATCAAGATTATCAGTAGATTGATATGGATTATATCTATATAATCCACCAGTATATCCAATTCCTGCAGGAATATCTTCCATGCCTATATTAGCCATCGATAAATTGGGCGGTGATTCTGCTCCTTTACCTTGTCCAGCTCCTCTGAACTTCTCGTTTCCTTCGGTCGCCGGTCGAAAAAAAGTGGCTTTTCCGTGAAAATTATTTAAGACTATATATTAAGAATAACGTAAATTACCTACTGTTAACAATAAAAACTAATTTAAAAAACATAAATTAACATGATGTATATAGTTGACAACAATATCATTGTATCAATATTAAGCTTAACTTTAAGTGGTATGTGGTGAACAAAAAGCGAGTTTAAACGAATATTTATACAATCTGACAAGCCATAGAAGTATTATATTTTTTTTGCAATAGAAGTATTATATTGCACATATACAGTCATTAAGTTTATTACTGAGGAATGACAGAATGTCGTATGTTATAATTAGTTTCTTCTGTAAGCAGTGAAGAGAGTATGTGCTATGAGCGTATGTGCTACATGTGACATTGATTTGGTTGTAATATTAATATTCTAGGAACATAAAATCTTATGTAACCAGAAATAACATGTCATTAGAAATAAAAGACTCGTATACGATGTGCACTATGGTACCACGCACTTATAACATTCTGTCACTATTCCGCCCTTGGCAATTCAGTGCTCTTGTGCTTATTGAATTGCTTGTTGAATCATGTAATTGATTGATTCCATTGGTATTTTATGTGTTTTATTTATATCAGTGAGAAAATAACCGGTCTGTATCAATTTGAAGATACAGGTAAGTAATATTAAATTTTATGAATGTTAAATAAAGTATTTTTTGCGCTGCAAATACTTTGAATATATATTGAATTCTCATGTCAATATCGCAAATAAAAACTTATAATAGTATTAATTTAGGGTACAGTAAAAATGTATTTATGTAAATAAATCCTTAAAAGTGCTGGAATAATATACATACTTTTTACAATGTTACATTTCGCTATTAGTTAGATTAAGTAATTCTATTGGCTCTTATAGTAATTATTGTATTTTTTGTATTTCCAGAATGGGTTCCCGCGGAAAATGGATGGTTTCATTATCACAGGCTGCATTCAACAACAACAATGATTTTACTATTCATAATAATGTAGACGATGGACTCATTACGGTTTTTAACAGCTCTTTTATCTTACTGGACGAATGTGTCGGTAGCAGTGACCCAAGTGTATCTAACCTGAATATGTTTAGTGTAGACAATGGCGTGGAAGATTTCGACGCATATGAATGTATCGTTAACCAGGGAGATGAGTGGCAAAATGAAAATATAGAAATATTTGGGGAGAATAGAATGAATACAGAAAGCAAAAAATATCAAAATAAGGCAATTTCTCCAATTACTCACGAAGAACATTTCTCTACACTAGAAATATATTCTGATTTGGAGGATTCAGACTACATAGTCTGAATAGTCTGAATCCTACATAGTCTGAATCCATAGTCTGAAGGAGAAGAAGGTTTTTAAAAATATTTTAATTACTAACAATGACAATATACAAGATTGATCAGAAAACAGTAATGGTACGAGGTAACGAAAACGTAACAGCGATAAATATAAGAAGATTAAAAGAAAAAAATTGCGAAATTTACGGAAAGAATATGTAAACTTAAGCGAAAAGGTAGTCACAGCAAGGAAAATTTTTGAGGTCGATTGTTCCAAATGTAATTTGAAAGGCAATACATAATTTTGTGAAGAAGCGAGAAAACTAATAAACAATAACTACTGGTCTCTTGGTGCATGCATCAGGCAGAGAGACTTCATTTGTCTCTCTGTTGACTTAGTTTCAGTAAAAAGAAAGAGAGCTGCTACAGTGAATAAAAAGGAAAGAAATTTGACTTATATCTATCATTTTAATAACCTTAGCAACGAATTTAAAGAAAAAGTTTGCAAAAAGTTCAAAGTTCTTTTTAGAAACTCTTGATACAGGAGAAAGAACAGTTTTTGTGGCTAAAAGAAGGAAATTGATGACGTATATACTTTTATCAGAGACGATAAAAGAGGGCGGCATTTATAAGAAGTAGATAGACAAAACGCATATAGTCATTTCCACGTTTAAAAAGCAACTACTCTCGCAAACAAACAAAACAACAATAGTTGAGCTATAATTTGAGTATTTCTAAAATGTTTGATCTGTTTACAATACAATGCAAGGAAGAGAACACAATGCTAATTTACTACTTACGTCTGAATCTGATAATTCGGAAATGGAGCATGATCATATTGAAGTAGACCACGAACTTACTGTTACTACTGAAATTGTTCTACAAAATGTAAAACTAAATTTAAATAAAAGGCGGTATTCCTGACTCCAAAAATTCTTTTCCTTTATTTATGATCTTAACGAATAAGATTACATAAAACTATCTAGATTTCGAAACTGTCTAAGAGTTCGCTTTTTCAAGTGAGTAAAAGCTATACATACAAAAGAAGAAAATCCTATGAATAATTTAGATACATTAAAGAATGTTTTACATACCTACCTTAATATACAGTGAATATATTTAAATTGGTACCTTGTTGAATAACATCACATCAATATAAAAGGTTAATTGTTCCTTAATTTTAGTTTAACAATTTAAATATATAACAATATATATAAAAAAATTCAATTAAATTTTTTAATTGTTACATTAAAAATAATTTATTTTTTTTATTAAAAAAAAAATTTTTAACTTAAGGAACAATTAACCTTATATACACAAATGAGCTTTAATTTATTTTAACACACTATAAAAATTCCTATTTCACACAATTATTTCAACTTTATTAGTATAATGTTTATAAAACTTTAAAAATAAATTCTGATTCAAAAAGTGGTTCTTCTATATTGATGTGATGTTATTCAACAAATTACCAATTTAAAGATATTCACTGTATATTAAGGTATGTAAAACATTCTTTTAATTTATATAAATTATTTATAGGATTTTCTTCTTTTATATGTATAGCTTTTCCTCACTTGAAAAAGGGAACTCTTAGTCAGTTTCGAAATCTAGATAGTTAAACTTTAAACCTTATTTGTCAAGGTCAGAAATAAAGGAAAAGAATTTTTCAGTCAGGAACACCGTCTTTTATTTGTACTATGTTCGCTCGAAGTCACCGCAACACTAAAGTAGAACTGAATTCTTTAATTACAACGGCATTAAGACTTTTCAGAAAATCACCAACCAAAAATGTTACAGTTCTAGAAAAATACGTTGAAGAAATTATTGAAAAAGTACTTTCTTTAATTTTAGATTGTAGAACTAGGTGGAATAGCTTACTAAGCATGCTGGAGTGATTTTATCGGATTTACCGTATTACTGGTAAATGAAAAGTCGGTAAATTTACAGACCCTAGCTGCAAGAAGCTATACACATACGTTGCACATACTTATGCAGACACAGATTTTTCATGAAACATGTTTTTGCAGTGTTTGTCTGAATCCACAAACCTTAATCTAGAAATTACAATATTTTCATGAAATCTGTCTCGTAAAGAAGATGAAGAAAATTGCAATCAAAATTTCAAACTCTTTTTACTTGATCAAAACCTGTGCTTTTAAAAGTAAACTAATGATATACAATAAATTACGTACGTAATTTGGGTACTTTGGCCTTAGTATCGTCTAATATTTTTATACAATTCGAATTTAAGATACACAAACACATAAATATTACAAAAAATATTGCCTTCATGATGCTAAAATATTTTCGTGCTTTGGATATGTGAAATAAATACTAAGTCATTTATATACCAACTTAGAATATTTATACCCTTTTTTTTACATAAATTAAATTTTTTACAATGTTATTAATTTAAAATTACGTAGAATGTATTACGATTCTTTTTAAAAACAAAAACATAATTTACGTGGGTCTCATTTGTTTTAATTTTGTTAATTTTAATGACTTTCAACTGGAATATTGATTACAAATTTCTATTCTTTTCAGATAGGTAATAAATTATGGGATAAAATAAGAGGCAACTTCAAAATATTGTGAAAGAAACTGGCCACAATTATAAATTATTTTATTTATCATTACATTGAAATATATAAAAGATCATGTAGGACACAACATGCTGGTGTTGTTCAGTTTTAATGTTTCATATGTCATTGGCCACCATAAAAACATTGTAGCATTGGTTTTTAACCGGGTGTGCCAGCGTCCACTTATAGGCGTTTTTGAGTTGGCATTTTAAATTGACGGGGCATTTTAAATTTCTACCATTTAAGAAGCGGTGCAAAAGTTCGTGTAAACTTTGAGTCGTGCATAGGACTGTCAGGCTCCGCTTGAAACATAGTCCCAGTCATGTAAAACGTGTATGAGTTCGAGAGCTATTGTTTGGCTGTTTCCTTTTCTAAGACATAGGACAGCTAGCGGCGTACGATGTATGGAAAAGGATACGATAGATCTTACTTGTTAGTACTAGTTACTAGCAATTGTGTGGTTATGAATTATTTCTCGATATGATACCTGTCTCCGATTAGTGCAACAATGGTGCAAATTTTATATTTTCATCCTTAACGCAAATTAGTTTAATCACAACTTTAACACACCAGAATAAGATTTTGAACCTGAAGTAAAAAGGTACGCACGCTTTTAAAACAATGTGTTCAAATTACGTGTTCAATGTGTTCAAATTACCCGAGTTAGCCGCTTTTTTGACACATGGAAACTAATTTTTAGCATAGCTAAAAATTACTACTTTTTAGCATTTTCTGGCAGCTCTGATCATGATAAGCAATTTTATTGCTCATGCAGCCATGCACTTGTTACCTCTGTCAATCGGTTGCACCGGAAGCGGTCATTTCACAGAGTTAGTTGCAAATTAGTCATTATTTCAAGATGTTAACCGAACAGAAAAAGTGTCGACAATATTTTATTGACTATTTAAAATTCAAGTTTGCTCCATCTCTTACAAATCAACAATTTTCAATGTGTTTATTCTGTCAACACGTATTTTCTAACGATACAGTGTAGCCATCGGCGTTAAATAAGCGTTTTCATCTTACATATACCATATACGTACGGAGTACGCATAGATATAAGGAAGATGTAGGATTCATGTTTTCAGAATTTTTTAGATTTCACCTTAGTACGTCTCTTCTATTGCAATCACTGCCAACCGTTCATACGTAATTGGAAGGTGGCGTCATAAGAAACAATTTTTCATAAGTTTTTGGGAAAAAAAATTTCTTGTTTTCGAAGTTAAAAGGAGACTCAATTTTTCGGTACAGGTACTTATGTACGTACAGATGTGTGTTCAAGAATTTCTGCTTCCCTATGGGAGCGATCAGGATGGAATGTGGTAGACTATGAATCCGCAGAACAGTTTTTCTCATTTTTTTTTAATAAAACCAATTTGGCCTGTACTAAAATCTGTACAATTTGGCAACAAGGCCAAAATGTACAGTTTGTGGTGTTGCCACGTTTGAAGTTTAACAAACTTTTTGAAATATCTCAGGAAGGATAAAAGATAGGACATTCGAATTAACTTTCTTTATATGATACATAAACAACTTTCGACTTTATCTGAAACCCTTTTCAAAAATCACAATTTAACATTTATACTGGGTGTTATTTTTTTGCAAAGTTTAGGGTCCATTTTCGCGAAAAGTTTCGCATAATTTTTATTTCATTTCTTGTATCGAGAGATACAGGGTGCGGCAGAAATAACTCCCAAATTTCAAAGGGGGGTTGAAAAAAAATTGTACGAGTTATCACCAAAAACTTTTTATTTCCCAAATATAGATATAAAAATGTTTTTTACTTTAAGTTTTAAAAATTATGTCCTCCAAACGGTGGCATTGACGACGTCCGATACACATTTGGAGCCGTTCTTGCAAGTTCTCCATCACTCTCTCTAGCATGTCGGCGCGAAATTCCTTTAATTTCTTCATGATTGGTCTCCTTTAGTTGATCTAAGGTCAAAATATGCAGTTTGAAAACCTCGGCCTTGAGGTACCCCCACAAAAAAGTTACAGGAGCTTAAATCAGGCGAGCGCGATGACCACGAAACTGCGTCTCGTAAAGATATCACTCGATTTGGGAACATCTCCTGCAAAATTTCAAGTTGACGACGTGCTGTGTAGGTCGTAGGTCCATCCTGTCAGAGCCAGAAGTCCTCTAGCTTGTCTTCTTCCCCATACTCTTCAATTTTCGGGTGCAGAAAATTCACCAACACGTTGCAGTATCAATTAGGATTTACAGTAACAGTGACTCCACCATCTTCAAAAAAGTAAGGCCCAATGATGCCTATAGACGACACAGCACACCAAACGGTTTTTGCAGTGTGGAGAGGTAATTGGTGGAGTTGTCGGAGGCTTTCAGCAGCCCAGTAGTGAAAATTTTGTTTGTTCACTGTGCCAGAATGGTGGAAATGGGCTTCATCCCTACTTCACAGAATGCCAGTGGGAGGCACAGCTGCGAGGATCCCATTACAGCAATCCATACGCCTTCCCAAGTCTGCTGGGGCCAATTCCTGATAAAGAATAATCTTGTATGGGTGTAAATGAAGAATAGGGTGCAAATTTCCGTGCTGAGCGCGTTGGAGACTGCTCAATCTATGCCCTCACCACAGCGATGTTTCGGGTGTTCTCACATTTTTGGGACGTCCGGGTGGTTTTCTTTTCAGTGCAGATCCTGTTGCCCTTACTCTTTGAATCCACAGCAAAATCGTTTACCAGTCTGGAATACTTTCATTAGCACGTAAACCGAACCGCGTGGGGAGCGCTGTCTGAGTCGCAGTTACAGATTCACCATTAAAAAAAAGCCATCACTACAAAGCCTCGATGATCACCCGACCACGGTGAGCATCGAAAACTTTATAATGTATGCTACCTAATAGAGCGGAGCGCCCCCGCTCAACCAGCTTTGGAACCTCACAGTGATTTTTCGTAATGTGAGAGTTATTGCTGCCGCACACTGTATATGAGTATTTGTTTGTCTTCAGAGCTATATCTCGCGTGGTAGGCATTTCAGTATGCCAACGATTCGTCAAAATCACATTTGTCATTGTCGTGGCTTAAAATGTAGGTATTAGACATGAAAACGCTGATCTTCGTCGCACAAAAATTCGAATAATTTATTATTCAAATATTATTTAACACCCTCGAAAATAAAAAAGTTTTTTATGCTTAAAACGACGCATATCATAAAAACAAGTTTATTACTGAGTTGTTTACCTTTATTTTAATTATTTTGTTTTTTTGTAGACGTATGTAGTATGATTAAATTCGTAATTAGGTTATTTCATTTCAATAATTGACACAAAAATTTTTAAAATTTATGCTTTACGTTAGTTGAAAATATGAAATATATAACACGTTTCATATTCACTCTGAATATAATAAAAGAGGATTATACCAATAAAAATTATATCCACAGCCACGCTAATTATGAACTTGCGTGTTACATGCATAGTTGCATATTATTACAGCTTTCTGGAAGAGATTATATTTGCTTATACTATAATATATTACGTAATTATTTTTGAACGTAATGGACCGGGTTTGTTTTACTAGTTGCATATGTTCACTAACATATATTTACACATCAAATATATACATATATATTGGCAAATATTTAGAAAGCATTACATTCCAACACAAAATTACTATAAATGAAAATTAAACAATGTTAAATGCCAAGGTATTAACCAACTTACTACCTATGAACGAAGAATACTTCGAAAAATTGGCAGGTTACACTTCCAACATCCGAGTGCCCTACTATATGAACACTGCTCGGCTGAGCCTATCACAGATGGTCTAAGAGCCCTACAGTCTAAATATCCGACTTGAGGTGATGCAGAAAATAACCCAATAGCCTATCAAAATCTTCGTTCTGATAGGAAAGCCAGACACCACCGTAGCAAACTGCCTCGCAGACCCTTCCCACATCCGCCAGCTCTAATAATACAAACCATGCAGGAACCTCCTGAGGATCTCCAAGATATCCTTGAATTACTCCTACTGTCCCTAAGATGATTCCTACGCCTATATTAAAAACACAAAAAGACAAAAAAAAAATAAAAAAATGATAAAATTAAAATAGAAAAAAACAAAAAATAAACAAAAAAGAAAAGAGAAAGACAAAAACAATCACTCTTCCACAACAACAACCTCTATTTTAGGTCAACTAACATCGACTTGCGCAGCCAAGCAAGGACTTAAAAATACAAGACTACCAGCAAATCAGCTCACCCCAGTAAACTAAACTCCCTCATCAGTTGACCATGCTATGGGCAAGGTATTGCAAGTTCCCTTGGCTGTAAAGCGAATGCAATAGCGTATATCTTATCTGCAAGCTATCAGCTTACCATAATTTCTAAAGCCTCATTGAAACAAACTCTCCAATCTCCCAGCAAAATACAATCCCAACAGGGAGTGGTTTTTTAGTTAGGGTAAAAAAATGCATGTTAAATGCATTAAATATAAAATATTAGTGACAAGACATTTTAGTATTCATTAATTAGTATTCATTAATAAGTATTCATAAAATTATTCGCTTGAAATCGTTTCAAAATTCTAAAATATTGCTTTAGCTTGCTTTGATTTTTGGCTTACCGTCATACTTATTTCGTTCCGAGTACATACCCCAGTCTACTTCTACCCCGTCGCCCACAAGCTTGCTCATTTCGTTTACTAATTGGTCGCGTGAAAATTCGCGGGCACAAACCAATAACGGATAGACAAGAATTAATAACGCAACTACACATGTTTACAGAATTATTCTATTTAGGCAAGAAGTAAAACAATGCTATGGCAGCTACACACGTTAACATAATAATTCTATTTAATTCGAGTTACTGATTCATAATAATTCTATATACATTTAATTTACCTACTAAGGGTAAACTTGTTTTCATTTGATTTAGAATAATTACAACTACAAAATTTGTAAACACAAATGCTCCACAAGAATAGTGAAACAAAAGTATTAAAACATTTTCTAGTGTATAATGAACTTAGCGTTGAAAATATATTACATATTTTTCCCGTATTATAATATTTTTATGGATTTAAATGTGAACTAAGTTCAGGAAAACATTTTAATTTAATTAAACATAATTAATATCAAAAGTAATGAACAGATAATAGAGTAAAACTGGTGCTGAAAAGAATGTAATTAATAATTGAAACTTGTTAAAGCTATTCAATCAAAATTACTTAGAAGAATTTAATTAATTCAGTTAAGTGAATAATTAGAAAGATTGGTTTTAAATGAATGATGAGAAGGTTTAAAGTTATTAAGGTATAAAGTTATTAAGGTATATGACTAAAGTAATTGAGATAAGTAGGCATGGGAAAGCAAAGCAATATGCGAGTATGGTTGTGAGAAAGTCAGGGATAGCACATAATGAATATGTAGAAAGGGAAATATGATGACTTTGTGAAGATGAGGTTGATCGTGCTAAATGTGTGTGTAAGAAATATTATGCTTTATGGGGCGGAAATATGAGCAGTGAAAGAAGCAGTTGAAATAGAAAGGATGAGCGCGAAATAGATTAAAAGGTTTTTGGGGTTGGATAGATGGACCCGTAATGAATTTGTTTTCAAAAGCTAAATGACTGTAAGTGGTGGGTAAAAGGAGGTAGGAAGCTGGTCAAATATGAAATCTGAAGAAAGCAGTGTATGAAGGGTCAAAGGATAAATGAGCCAAGGATAGATAATAGTTGTATTTGAGATGTGGGTGGTCATTGTGTGAATGGAAGATACCAATAATGGAAAGAGGGAACTGTGAAATAGTGATGAAAAGGATAATGAGGTAATCAGGTATGTTGGAGTACAAGGGGCGAATGAGAAAATTAGAGTGAATAGATAAAATAGGAGTTACACAAAATTAATGGTTGTAGCTGATATGCCAAGGTATGTAAAAGCGGAATTAGGTATGAGTGAGAAAGAATGATAAATGTATGGATTATTTTCGTGTACATTCATTTCCATATTAAATAAAAATTCTTTTGTTTTATCCACTTTTTTTTTATTAACTATTCTTTAACGTTTTGAGTTAATAAACCATCATCCGACGAAACATACTACAACAATAATATTTTAAATATAAAAAAAACAAAAATTTTAAATAGATATAAAGATCAAATAGCCGCAAATGTAAAGATGACTCTGAATACATCAAAATATTTGAAGCATCAAATCTAAATATGCCCACAGATAGTATATAATAATAACATCATTTCAAATCATTCTATTTTATATTTTATATTTGTGAGTTGGAGGCTGTTTGTATATTATAGTTTGATTAATAAAAAAATATATTATTAATGTTTTTAATTATATACATAAATCATATACATAAATGGAACTTTTTAATTAAAATGATTAAAATCGAGTACTATTCAACTCCTTTAGTATATTAAAATAGAGTGCTACTTTGCCAACAAATTTTTGAATCATCTATGCAAGCTCCCCAAATGTCCCTTTATAGACGAGGCCTGAATGCCGGCCTAAAATGGGCCCCCATCATAGAACTGCAAAATAAAATGACCATAAATGTGTGTGTCCTAGAATGGAATGCAGTTGCATCATATTGAAAACTTGCCTTCAGATTCTTAGAATAAATACGATTTTCTAGAACAAATACAAATACGCAAACCACTATTATTGCAATTTGAATTTATTGAAATATAATTTGTAGATTAACTTAACCTGCTTGCATCAGATAACACGTAATTCAGCTCTTTATTTTTTGATACGTGAGAATTACTTGTCATTGACCAATGAATTAAAAAAACCTTGAGGCTATTCCTCTCAAATCTGACTAGAATCAACTTAATTGACTAATTCGGCCCATAATCTCTACGTACAGAATGAAGAATTAAATTTAACCTAATCCCTTTATACTTAACTGTCGAAAAATCAGAAAATTTCTCTAGATATTTCAATTATTGACAATGAGAAAATACACATCCAAAATTCAGCTAACCACTTCACAACATATAATCATAATTGCTCTCGATCAACAAGTTGAATGCTTTGTAAACTTTCCGAAACTTGCCAATTAAATGCCATATTTTTTTCCACAAGCCTCAATTCCTTTGTAGAACCAAATAGTCATACAAATTTCTTGTTTCGCCGATCTGACCTCTAATTCTCTATCACCAATAATCTTTATTCGACAGTGTTATACACGACAAATATAACGACAATTTCTCCCTCCAAGTTCCTGAAACATGACTTATGGCACCACGGAATTGCTCTCTAAGTACAAAAATTGTGATGTAAGTGCAAAATGTCTTTGAAGAACGACCGTATTGTGAACTTCGATTTTGTTTTACATTTTTAATTATGGTTTCCGGTAATTTTCATTGATTTACAAAAAGCGTATGGTTCTGTGCCCATCAACAAACTGTAGGATGCACTTAATTTCTTTCAAATTTCATTATCTCATAAAGACATTAGACAAAAACAGTATTAGTGCAGAAAAAGTAGGAACGAAGTTGCAAAATTTCCAGAAACCATGAGGTTTAGAAAATTGGCAGAAAATTAATTAATAGGGTTTTAATTGGAAGTTATAAATTAAATGATAATGATAATAAGTAAATTTGAAGAAGCATTTTGATTTTTTTTAAACTTTGTTAAATTATTACATACATGCAAGCGATTCATGAATAGGCTGATCTTTTACATGGTGGAATGAGGACAGAGGGCTACCAAAGTATATATTATCAGATAAATCAATGAAAGAAAGAGAATGATAGCAAGATTCAGATGTGTAAGTATAAAGAGGGTCGAAGGATAACGATTGGAAATGTAGAGTATGTGGAAAGGAGGAGGAAGTATGGGAGCACTGGATAATATCATGTGCGGAGGTGAATGAAAGGAAAGAGACGAAAAATTGGGGGATATATGATCATCACCCGGTGATAGCAGAAATCAATGTGGTGAATAAATAAGCAAATCCAAAACAGAGACAAAAGAAGTGGTACCGAAAATTTCACCTACAAAAATTTCATTCGAAAAAGACAGTAGACAAAAAGGAAGAAATTGCAGTAAAACAAATAACCAAAACATTTAGGAAGCGTTAGTGAGTAGTAAAATAACTATAAATTATGTAAACAGATGGGGACTAGAGAAATAAGTATTAAGAGAAAGTTGGAAAGCTAAAAATAAGTGGTCATACACACATGCGCAGCGGGATAAGGAGAAATACCGTAATCTTCAAAGAGTAGTTAAGCTCCTAACTGAAAATAGAAGAGCCAAGGAATGAGAAACAACAAAAGAAGACGAAGCAAACAGAAATAAAGAAAGCTTTTAGAAAGAAAATTGGAAGAAAGGAGGAAGAGGACAGGATTCCAAGAGGACAAGAAAGCAGAAAAGGCAGCAGCCCACTATAGTAATCAATTCGCAAATGATGATTTAACTGAAGAAGCTCTAGAGAACAGAATAAGCAAACTAATCACAACAATAGGAAAACCCCATCACAAAATAAGATTTCGTTCAATCCAGATGATGTTTGAAACAAAATTAAACTTGGTAGCTTGAAAAACGCTCCGGCCAAAGATAATGTTCCGAATAGAACCATTAATTTATTCGCAGAGCATATAGTGTGATTTATAACAACTTGCGCTGCAATATACAACGCAGTAGTAATCTTGCAGAACAAACAGATGTGGTACAAATTCTAGAAGGGGATAAAGACCCAACAGTTCCTTATACCACGAAACCGATCTCATTAATCAATGGAATGGCAAAGTTAGTAGAATCTCTGTTAAAAGATAAGATCCAAAAATGTTCGGGGTCATGTTCGGAGCATATAAGTATGATAAAGAAAGCAAGGGAAAGCAGGGGATGGAAAGTATGAATGGGTGTGGAAATGGAGGTTTGGTGATTCAGTTAAGATGATGATGATGATGAAGATTATGGATATGTGTGTGAAGAGTGTAATGATGTATGGGGCGGAAGTGTGGGCGGTGTGTGAAAAAGAAATCATTGAGAGGGTGCAGGTTGGATGTATAAAAAGTATGCTTGGAGTTGATAGGATAACTGTTGATTGATAGGAGTTGATATGAAATAGTGCAAGAAACTGAAAGAAATAAATGTTGGTTATCTGGTGTTAGAAAGATGGTGAACTTTGAGAGAAAGATATGGATGGATGACCAGAAGAGAATTACAAAAGAAATATATGTAGTGGGATGGAAAGAGGCTGAAGCTGATGGTGGTAGACATATGTGAAGAGGTGGTGAATGTAGTGGTCGAGAGACTGACAGAGACTTTTTTCATTATATGACGTAGCATCTCTGGTTGAGACTTGCATGCTCGGCAGTTCGTATCTGCCACCTCTACGGCCATTATATTCTGATGGTAGACCAGCCTGTTTATGATACCATCTTGGTATGCAAAAATAAATCCCTCAGTTTCAGATCGCAGGCCAGCAGATCTTAGGAAGCTGAATGTTAAATGTGGTGATAGCTCCAATGTGGCTATGATATTATAAAATTGGCCATGCAGAGGTTAATAGCGATGGAGTTGTTTGAATGATGCCAATTCTAATTTTTGAACTACCTTTTTGGCAGGCTCGATGTCTAACTGCATCACGTTCATTGTTTCACCACTATTAGTCTGCATATCTTTTGAGAACGATAGTCCAAGGGATTCGGACGCTTTTCTGGCAGCCTTATATAGAAATGACCCCACAGCCGCTAATTCGGCCACCTTCATTTCGCGGAAGGTAAACACGAGGCACGGAAGACCCAGGATGGACGCTCCGATTAATATGCATCACTTTCCTTGAAGATCGGTCAAGGATTTTCAGCTCGTCTTGCCGCCATTTTATAATACCAGAACTATTTAATAGTATAGCAACAGCAAGCATATTTGTGGCGACAACTTTATTGGCTCCGCTTAATCGGAGCGCCAAATTTGATTAATGGTGTTTTTGTTCTTGCTGCTGAGAGTTTCTTTGATGTTGACTGCAACATGTATATGACTCACTCATACCAAGATACAGGTATCTCTCATCAACCTTAAGGTGTGAGAAGGTTGATCCGTCGGCAAGCTGAATATCGGCCCTTTCTATATCCGGTCTTCCTTTTCTGAGGTGGATCACTGCGCATTTATCTGATGCAAATGCATTACCAATATCATTTGTGTACCAGGTGACTATGTTTAAGAAGTTGGTTAACTCCTTTTCGCCGGGAAAGTAAAGTTTTAAGTCATCCATACAAAACAGATGATTTACACCTACTAGCTTTCTAGATTTTCGACTACTAGATTTTCCACATTGGTACCCTTTCAAGCGACGCAAAGCTACGGATAAAGGTAGTAGTGAAATGCAAAACAACAAACGGCTTAGGAAGTCGCCTTGGAAAATGCCCCTTTGGTAACGAGCTTATATCGCTTTTCTTGTCAGCTGTAATGATTAAGCGAGTTGACTATTGCGACATGTGTGTTTGCGTGCAATTCATTAATCTCTCGTGAAACTTTTAGGCTCTCCAATAGTTTGATAACCAAACTATATGAAGTGGTGTGAAATGCCTTCTTGTAATCGATCCAGACCATGGGCAGGTTGCGCTTATATTGTGTCTTGAATGACACAACGATCAATTAGAAGATTTTCTTTGCAACCTGCCAAACCTGTCTTGGATCCACGTTGTTCGTAGATACGTCCCCAAACGGGTTGAATGGCATTTAATATTCTTTCATTTCAGATGCTAGTGAATATCTTATAGCAAGTGTTTACGCAAGTTATGGGCCTATAATTTTTTGGATCAGATGATGGTCCTTTTTTGTATAGCAATTCTGTCATTCCTTCTGTAAGCCACGTTGGAACAGACTTTTCTCTGTTGCAATACGATGTGAATTCTCTGGCCAGATGTACGTGTGTGCAAGTAAACTTTTTCCACCAAAAATTCGTAATAGTGTCTGGCCCAGGCTCGGCTTTCAAAGCTCTCTGTATCTCATCAACTGTTATTGGCGGACAAGTATCCTGATTTTGGGCGTGACGTTCACAAAAGGAATTAAACAACGTCATCGCCGAAGTCTGTACATGACATGGTATCGTGTGTTCATATAGGTCTCTCCAGAAAGCTTTAACCTCTTCTGCAGAGGGTGGGCTTCCTGGATTTCCCATCTCTTGTTTCTGAAATAGGTTGGAGGGATTGTGACGGAAGGAAAATTTGTCACTAATGAATTTTATTTTTCGACAGAGTTTACTTTTGATTTACAATTGCACACGAAGTTGGTCAATGTGCTTTTGGTTAATAGTTACAAAAATAACTTTATTGGGTGTGTGGTGTGCAGACCGGATCTTCTTTATAATCTTTCAAATTTTTGGAGTGTATTTTCTCTCACTAGTTATATAATCCACCACACTTTTCAGTCTTGATATCTCCTGTCGTTTTGCTTTAATTTGTCCCTCCAGCTTCTTTCTCTTATTAACCAATTTCTGCAAAATTTGGGCCATTTTGACGCTTCCCTTCCGGAACTAATTCTAAAGTGGCTTCGTACACATTTTGATTTATGCTTAATAAGTGGGAATTAGGATGGATTCTCTGTTCTAACATACGGTTAACTCTGGTAATATCTTTTTATTTTGGTAAGAATTAGAAAAATGATGGTCTTGCGTTTAGATCCTCAATGGACCCGTGCGCATCGTCATATGCAGTGGCCTGTTCTGCAAAGATCTTGTTTGGGTCATTTACATCTTCATCAGTACCTTCTCGCAATAGCTGATAGTGTTTCCTTTTAAGATAGGCTACGTAGTCCCGAAGTTGTTATTTGGTCATATTTGAGTGTTCAGGATGCATATCCAGCCAGATACTATGTATCCTTTTCATATTTGAGTGTTCAGATAGCTTATAGCTGATAGTGTTTCCTTTTAAGATTGGCTACATAGTCCTGAAGATATTGTTTTGACATATTTGAGTATTTAGAATGCATATCCAGCTAGATACTATGTATCTTGTTCTTTAACCCTCTCTTAGCGGGTTCGCTCAGTTCATAGGCGCGTATTAAGTCCTAACGCAACCTCTCCGTCCACTCCAGGCGCTCGGTCCCGTCGTTGAACTCAGTTCCTCCCTCGTTAGATTTCCCGCATCTCGAGCCACAGGCAACGGAGGAACTGGTTTGACTTGTTCCTTTTGTATTTTTTGGAACTAGGTGTGTAGTTTCTTCAGGGGAGTTAACCCGGAAGAAACCTGTGAAAATTTGTCGGCGGGGGATATTGTGCCGTTGCTCACAAACCCAAGGGTATTTCACAGTTTAGGGGCTAGGGAGTCGCCGGCAAGAGATGTGCTCCCTTTTGTTGTCAGCAGGCCATCGGGGGTAAACGATCTTTTTCCTTCCTTAAGCGATTCGGGTACGTGGGTAAGCTATAGTGGCCCAACAGTTCTCAGCTGACGTACATAACCGCCCTGCGTTATTATTATTATTAGTATTATTACCCCGTATAGTATAGTATGTGAATCAACTCAATTTACTCTATTTAAAATAATACCCAATATAAGAGGCTTTTTTCAACGGTTTCTTAGAAATAGTCGGTTATATCGTATATAACACATATCTTTTTATGTTGCCCGCCCTCAATTTCTCTGCAAAATATATTTCTGGCTATGGTATTAGGTATAAATGAAACAAACCCTGTATTACAGATAAAATTATTGCCGCTCAGTGAAGTTTTCAACAGTTTTCACCAAATAAAATTTCGAAGAAGCAATTTAAAATACATTTTGCCAAACGATTAAAATAGGTTTCGATGAAACGAGATTAATAAACTTCGTAAGCGATGGCAACTATAATTTCTAGGTACCCAAACTTTCCTCGGGGCAACATTTTCTAATCGTTTTTGCGTGAAATCCGAATAGCAGCATACTCCTCCGTCTCGTGGCCGTAGCGTGTAGGTGAATGAATATTTGACAAAGTAAAAACACTCTTTTGGAAATTACGATATAATCGGAAGAAGCATTTTGCCGAAAACGCGCGAAGACACGGGGGTGGAGTAATTGACTTATCGGAAAATGGTGCATAAAACTTTTCGTATTGAAACGATGACTTCGGTAATCGCTTGACTTTGAAAGGCTTAACATAGGCGTAGGTTTAATAGTTTGTTCCTTAATGTCTTTAAACTTGTTTTGCATTTAAAAAATATTTAGGTGAGTATATAAGGAGAGTTCTTACATATTCTTACATACAGATATAGGGAACTTCTTACATATTTGTAGTAGAAATCTTCTTTCTTTTATTCTGTCTTTTAAATACATGAAGTATTTAAATAATACTAATTCCAAATTTTGTGAAAATAATTAGAGGTGATTTACGACTTGTAAAGCGAGTTTGTAGATTGAACAAAATAATGGTGAGACTACTTTTTATTTCTACTTTACAATGTAACTAGAGGAAAATTGAATCATCCTTGATTAAGGAAGATATATAGCATGCTAGAAGATACAAGGGATGCTCGATAAATCTGCTTTATCAAAATGAAGATTTAGAATGTTAAACGAGTTGAGTTAGTGAGCCTAACCTTACACCCTTCACACCGTATTTTGAACTGTTCTTTTGGTGACTTCGAAAATTTAGAAGACAGTGAACCCACAGGCGCCTGTTAGATTACTCAATTACGTAGGTATTAATTTTTATTATTATTAGTCTTGATGACCATGGGGTACTAGATTTGAAACTAGAAATTACATTTCTAATTTGTAGTTTTTCATACCATAAGAACTACTCATGGCTAAAGAATATTTGTCAGAAGCTGATTTCGCCGCTGCTATGGAATATGTTCTAAACGAACTCGATTAAGATGACTCAGATGAAGATTCTAATAATGTCTCCATGGTAGGTAACGTCACAAGTGAAGTATCGGTAGAAGATTCATCTGCAGCACAAGATATTTCAGAAGAAGACCAAACTCCGCAAGTCGAAAAAAATGGATACGAATGTACTACTCATATTCCAATGAGGTCAAAACCACTAGCTAGAAACTAGTTTTTCAGGATCAACATGTGGAAGGAGCAGCAAAGGAACTTCTTTGGAAACTTGGAAATTGCTGTTTTATGACAACATAATCAACAAACATCCACTTCATACTAATGAGGAAATAGATCAACAAGCTGCTGGTTGCTAATCGGACAGTTTCGTCGGGAATATAAATTTGCTAGAATTGAATGCTTTAGAGTATCTAATCAGAATTTGGAAACGCCATGGTCAAACGAGTATGGAATAAACATATGTAAGGCTACTATGTCTCTAAAAAAAATCAGTTTTTGGCATCATCTATGAGATTTGATGATAAAAATATTAGAGCACAAAGAAGAGCGAGTAATAAGTTTGCACCGATTCAACAAATTTGGATTATGTTTATAGACAATTGCAAACTTTATTATACCAATGGAGAATGTTGCACTATTGATAACCAGCTGTTGTGTACTCGCTCCAGTTACCCAATCAAAATGTAGAGGCCGGGAAAACCTCACAAATACGGTATAAAAATTCATATGTTCAATTTTCGGATTGACGTTGGATTGACGCAAACACATTTTACATGGTAAAGGATATACAGTATGTAGGAGCTGTAACTGATAAAAGACAATAAGGAATCAGTTCCCAAATACTATGTTAGAAAACTTTCTGAATCTATTTACTGGTGTTATTGTAATACAGCAATGAATAATTGGTTTACGTCTGTACCGATGGCACAGGTAATGTTAGTTTAACACAAACTTACCGTTTTAGGAACGTTGTGAAAAATGAAAGACAAATACCCAAACAATGTCCTGTCAAAGCAACAGCTGGATCGTTCGTTATATCAGTACGACTCCAACTAAACATTATTATCCTACTCACCAAAAGGCAACAAAATAGTGTTACATCTCCCCAGCATGCAGTATGATAACGGCAGTGATGAGGCAACAGGAAAACCCAACATGATTCCTACATGTAATAAAGCCAAAGGTGAAACACAGTTTTGATTTATATACAACAGCAAGAAAAACTAATCGCTGGCCAAGGCGTAGATTTTATGGTTAAGGCGAATAGTACCCGGGATTCAAGATTTCATAAAAAACAGAATATTTAATGTTATCGAAGAATCTACATCTTTAGCTCAAGTTATTCGAGATTTGTTAGGAGACAGTAAGAGGAAGAGGTTCAAATGGTGCCCGTATTCCATATATAGAAAAGAAAACACATAGTGTCAGAAATGTGAAAAATACATTTGTGCAGAATTTTGTTACAGTGCATGTACACCTATTCTGAATGACCAAAAAATGGATGGAGTGAAATAGGAGTAATATGCTAACAAAAATATATAGATTACTTCACGATTTTTACTACAGGGTCGCAATAACCCTGGTTCACAGATAATGTAATTTTGTAACGGTGTGCCATTCTATGGTTCATTTTAATAATAAGAAATAAATATTACAGATGTATTTTTATTTCGTTGCGCTGAATTTTTATTTCCCTAATTCAGCATTGGTGCGGATTCTCCAGCCTTCCTCGTCCCGTAATGCGTCCCGTAAAGGACTTTCCGCTCGCAGACTCTCAATGTGTTGTCCTTTTCGTAAGCGTCCACGCCTCCAAACCATACGTAGTGACGACTGGTTTAATGATAGTTGACTACACTTTTAGTTTTTATTCTTTACAGACGATGGGTGATTTGAGTACACTAAGCTAGGCGTAATAACGTTTATTTCCTGCCATCATTCTAGCTTTGATTTCAGTGGTGATGTAATTATCTTCAGTTATCACACTTCCGAGGTATTTAAATTTGTTGACTCTCTCAAACCCTTCAAACTTCTTCACGTTTCTCCGCCGAGTAGTGTTTCTACTGTTTATTATGTACTTGGTCTTATTTCTAGACCCATGGGTTTTCCTTCGCTTGGGAGTATTTAAAGGTTCTCTTTAGTGATTCTACCCTCTAGTAACTAAATCAATGTCGTCTGCAAAGGCTAACTGTTGACATGTTCTGTTGTATATACACCCTCCTGGATTAACGGGTCGTTTCCTCATGACCTCTTCAAGTGCTAGAATAAAAAATAGAGTCGACAGTGAGTCTTCTTGTTTCATGCTTCCTGTAACTTCAGATCGCCCTGAAAACACGCCTTGCATGTTACTTTGCTGCATCCACAATCGTCATTCTTATTAGCTTGATCAAGTTGGTCGGCACATTAAATTTTTCTGGCATAGCCTAGTACAACAGACTTCTTAATATTTTGTCGTATGCTTCACGGAAATCCATAAACAATTGATGAAGTATTATATTACGTTCATAACACTTTTCCACAACCATCCTTATGGGGAATATTTGATCGATGGTCGATCGTTTGGAACGAAAAGAACACTTATATTATCCCAATGCGTTCTCCACATGGGGTTTCAATCTTGATGCCTAGCACTTTCGCCACTATTTTATAGCCAGCCTTAAGCACTGATATTTCGCGATAGTTGCTACAGTTTAGTAGATCCCCTTTCTAATGGAGCTGTACTATTATGGCTGTGTTCCACTCTTTCGGAATTATTTCCTCATGTCAGATCTTCGTTATCAGCTGGTGCATTGTTCGCTTTAGGCGTTCGCCTCCATATTTAAATATTTCTGCTTAAGCTCTTGATAGCATCACTCATTTCCGCTATAGATGATTCCTCGACCATAATAGCGTCTTCTGCAGGGTCGAACTGAATGTCTACCTGCCCATCGTTAAGTAGATCTGAGAAATACTCCGCACATCTGTGCAAAACCTCTCGCTCCTCCCCAAGTTGATTGCCATCGCTTGCTTTACAGAATGTTGTCCTCGATTAGAAGCCTTTTAATCCTTGATACATTTTCCTGACCTCATTGCGAGAATGCTAGAAGATACATAGGAACGATAACGAGGATGATCGATTAAGCTACTTAGTCAAAACAAAGATTTAAATTGTGTAACAAATTATGTCAGTGAGCCTAACTTTACACCCTTGACACAATATTGTGAGTTGTTTTTTTATGATTTCAGTAAGTTAATAAGAATTCAGTTTGATCCATTTGTGATCCAGGCATGGTACAGAAACAATATAAGAACATATCAAGAATGTCATCTAAGTGTACTTTTTTCAATTATTTTGTGCTTTTAAAAAAATAATGTCAAAACAATTATAAAGGCTGGGTCTTAAAACAAGCTGGAACGCTGCGTAAGGCCTGCCAGTCTTGTGCCGATGAACTTTTAAAAAAAACAGTACTCTTTCCGTTTTGAAATTGCGAGCTGCAAAATCATAGCTAAATTAATATGTTTGCTTCTGAGTGTTTGTTATGTTTGCATACTTCAGTAGAACAAGGTCACGAGATTAGCTTGCCTTTAAAAATTTTAATGCTTTTATCGACTCTTGACTTAGGATTAGTAGAAACGCAAGAACTTAAAGAAAAGTACAAAACTGATACTGTAACATTGCAGTTTTTATTTCTTGAACAGCCGTGTTCAACAGTTTGTCATGGAAAGAATACAGCAATACGGGGTCCAAGTAATAAGAAACACTATAGTTCTCCGTTCGTTGATACTGCTACTGCGCATTTTATTCTACTTGTACATATCCAGAATAAACATATCTGTCAGTGCTTCCTAGGGAAGTTTATTTGTTTTACTGGAATAATTGTTTTTTGAATACTACACAATTTTAATATGGAGAATGCCATCACTTTATGTTGACTAGTTTTGGACTCTTCAAAGAAGTACTTCAAAACAAAAACTAAAAAGGCATTTCGAAAATGGGAGCCATCTGAACGGGCAATAAGAAAATTTATCACTCATACTTGGACGAATTAATTAGAAGGACAACTAGGGCAAGTTTCTGGGGATTTAGAAAAAACACCAAATATCATCTGGTACGAGTAAATGTCCTGAATTTCTGTGGCTATATTTTAATATGATATCGTTGGAATATATATATATATATATTGACTATATTGTGGTATTATACCACAATATAGTCACATAAATTCAGGACATTTACAAGATGATATTAACCAAGTTTAAAGAAAACATTTACCTGATATGCAGTATAATATAAGGATTGTTAAAGACATTTTTGAAGTAACAAAGCTAATTAAATACTAGTAGCGACTTTAAATACTAGTGGATATTAAATACAAAGCTAATTAGTTCTAGTAGAGTGATAGTAATTTTGGGCGTCCGCCGAAGGTCGTAATACCCAAGTTAGTAGCGAAATAAAAATCGGGAATAAAATAATATCAGAATAATAATTAAATTAAAAATAAAGTCATGTCTAATTAAAGTGTGAGCATAAAAGTATTTTATTATACATTTGTCTAATGTAGCGCGTAATTATCATTAATATTGTTGGGAATAATTCAGATAAATTAACTTGAGTATAATTTTGATGAATACAGTAAAGTCGAGTTTAATTAGTAACAAGTGTGTTGATCAGGGTAAAACTAAAATAAGTATAAACAAATAATTAAGATAATGGTGCGTTACTCCAAGGTAATAAATAGTTTGTGTACAACGGCAAAATCTGTAAGTACCTAGTTTATCATTTCTTTGATGTAACTGAACAATTCATAAAGTCACTTTTATCCAAATGTCGATTTGTTTTATTAATTGCAAAGTGTTGATTATTTTATTTTACATATTGGAATGAATGGGCTTTTCATTAGATTGCATGTAAACATTTTTAACTTGTACAGCAGTTGCGTGTTGCGTTTGGTGTGTACAGCTGCTGATTCGCATGCATTGGTTCTGCGGAAAACGTAATTTTCTACCTGTTTTGTTGTTTCGCAATTGCTTGTTACTAGCAAAATGTACCAGATTTCCTCGTCTGACAATTGAATTATAGGTTTATTACATTAAACTGATCGTCTCGGAACTGCAGTACTCCGCATTTTTGACCACCAATATAATCTGATTAAGTTTACTAACAGTTTCATTTCTGTTGCCTGAATTATTAAGGCTTATGACCATCGTTAAAGATTGATGTTACCACTAATTACTCAGCCCCAAAAGGCACAACTAAATCTAAATGGCATGTCTAACTTAGCGATGGTCCGGTCTCGTGTTTTGTTCTAAATTAAGTGGGCTAAATGGGCGGTTTAGATTAGGTCTTTCCGAATCAATTATTAATCAATTAATAACTCTGCTAGAAGTAGCTAAACTAAAGTGCTATCTTATAAAAATAACGAAGGAGTCAGGTACTTATAATTGTGGGCAGGGGATTGCTACGCTAACCCATAATTCCCATCTCACCCGTGTCACGTCGGAGAGAACAACCCTCCGACCTAAAAGCCGTGACAATATGTTGTAATACATGGTGGACTGCTGCTATTGGTGATTACTAACATAGTCCACAACTCTTTTGTTCGCTATAATTGAGAAAGAGGTTAACACTAAAATGGGTCTGTAATTCTTAGTTAGTAGCGGGCAGCCACTTTTATAGATCGGTATGCATTTTGCAGTTTATCAACTTGTTGGATATTTTCCAGTTTCTAAAATTTTATTGCAATGCTTAGTAGTACTGAAAATGTTACCTCTTCCATTTCTTTTACTAATCTTTGATTTAGGCTATCCGCCTAAGGGGACGAATTTGTTTTCACTTCTTTGATAACGAGAATTATTCTAAATCAGAAAATAGGAAAGAATTAATCCAAATCAAAATGATGAAAAACAAAGTTCAGAAAGAAATGTAGAATGTTAAGGAATAGGTCGCCGCCAGCTATAATTTATTTCGCGAGATAGTGATTATTTTCATCACTTCTCCAATTGAGATTTTATTTCATTTCAAGGTCTTAAGCCCTTGAATACTCTGTTAGCTCATGCAAAATTTTAAAGTAGATATTTGTGAGATAAATAAAATATTAAATATTGATTATCATTCCAGAATTCTCTTAAGCACAGTTCGAATATACTTTTTTTTTAATTAAAGAAATTTCTCAGCACTGCGTAAAAATGTGATAATTATTAAAAAAATATATAAAAAAAAATAGGATGCGTGTTTCTAAGTCACCCAAATCTTCAATAATTAATTATAGCTTTTCAATAACATTTCCTTGAATCCTATTTTCAAGTTCTCTAACCACATGTAATAAATGTATACATGAGTAGATGACAGGTAAAATTATATAGATTTGTCAAAATTCATGGGTAGAGTCAATTGGAAATCTATATATTCCTAAATATGCATCAACCCCTACCGCGCAAGCTTTGCACCCACTGTGACAGAAGCGAACGTTATAAAAGTGGTGGGGATAGGATGTTGCTTTAAATCCGGGACTTGGCACAGTCACGAATCCAACTGTGCTTACGATGTTTCGCTAAGGGACGCTCGTTCATCGTATACACATAGAGAGAGAGAGGTTATCGTGCGTGTGTTTTATCATCAAACGCCGCTTACCGGCATATCACGCGAAGCGGCACACCATCACGTTAATAAACGTGATATTAGCGAACGACACTTTATGAATCTAGTGTTGAAACGCCGCGTCGCGCGTGGCGCTACATAACCTATTAGCGCCGTTTATTAATAATAAACTCCAAGTTTATGATTTATAGACAGAAGTTTTAGAAGTTATATACTGAAAGAAGATTGAAAAGTTATAGCGCAATTCATTTCAGTTAACGTAAAAATACATTTTGTAATTAATAATTGAGTGTTTAAATTAGAAAATAAATTATATAAAAAATATTGCAATAAAATTGACCTGATAACATTATTAATACATTTTACATCAACGAAATAAATGTTATAATGTTCCCTAAGTAATTTACAGTTTCCTGTAATAACTATAACTTTATAATGAATCTAACCTCAAACTTTAGCTATGAATATTTGCATTTATAATCATTTATTGTGAAACAGATAGACTTCATCTACATAATGATGTTTTACAGTAATAATCCTATATACCTGATAATATTTTATGCACGCGCATAATTTATGTAAGAAAGTTTGCGCTTATTTATAATGAAAAACAGGTGCATATGCGAAAGTATTTTCCATAAATTTGAATGTGCATTCGGTAAATGCAAGGCAATGTTAAATTAGTTTCAAGAAATTTGCATTAGATTAAACTCTATTTAATGAAGTGCTACTAAACTTATTTAATAGTAATAATTACCTAACTTTGTGATAATATCAACACGCAACTGTGTAATTGGTTAATTTCATTACAATGTACGAATATTTGGATTATATGCTTTAATGAGTGGCTGTGATCCATGTAATTGTATTAGAAAAATAGTTACCTATTTAGTTATAGTTAGTATTTTTGGAAAGTTGTTATTACGTGCTCAATTTTCTTTTCTGCCAAAGACGCAAAAAACGGTAAGAGATAGAGATTCACAGATGTTCATGAGAAGAGAAAAAAAGGGCGTTAGTTTAATACACTTCGTAATGTTTTTTTGTTTTTATAATCAATAAATAACGCGAATGAGATATTGAAAAGCAGAAGATCGAAGACCTCATTTATTTGACATCATTTTTTTGCTTTGTTATTAATTTGATTATTATTAACTAATTTCTATAATTAATGTTATTTTATTATATTCTTTCTTTTTAATTAAAGTAATATGGTTATTTTTACAAAATTAATTATAATTTACTAAGTATTTTAAACATTCTGTTACTCTATATATAGGAATGTTTGTGCCAAATCATTTAGCCTTAAACTATCTTTATCTCTCTTTATTTATTACGCCTTACGCCTTTATTTATTTTACAATATCTACCTACATAATATATAATCAAATTATTATTTGTCTAATTCATAAAACATCTGAAGTTATTTCTATTTGTATTTCATTGTGCTAACAGAGTACTAAACTATTATTAAAATATGTTAATGAATAAATGAAATTTTTCAAAGTTGTGAGATGTAATTTAATCGTATAATATAAAGTTGAAAATAAGTCGCATTTAATTAATATAGCTCATTGATAATTGGTGTAAAATTAAAAGAACAGAATCGCAAAAGTATTTATATATATATATATATATATATATATTAGTTTGTTAATAATTAGTCATACGTGTTATAAGTGAAATTAGTGCAGATTTTCTAAATGTGGATTATAAGTTATATACTGGAAAGTGCATATTGGTTCATTTTGGATTACTATCAAGGATTTTTGATTGAGTAAGTAAAAACACCAGCAAAATGTAGTTTTTTTTTCTATTTATTAATTAGTAATAATTATAACATATCAAAAGTACGAGTTACACTATATATGTTATATAATTAATTATGCTTTGCGATGAGAACCCAAACTGGCTTGTCTAGGTGCGCTTGATTGGTATGAAGGTTCTACGCTAGTGTTTGTATTTCTTAATGCTAGTACCTTGTTCTTCCTACTGATGCTAATTCTTAGTATTAATTACAAATAACTTATCTCAAAACTAATAGTGAGTCCTTATATAAAAAGAATTATATAAAACTTATATAAAATGACTATAAACGGAAGGTACAGTAAAACAATAAAATTGCTTATCAGAAATAGAAGACCAACGTAGATTTGCTGGAAAAAGTATAGAAACATTTGCGAATATTTTGAACTATATTAAAATAAACTATCAGTGCTTACTGTTCTTGGCTCCGGTTTTTAATAATATAGCTTCTGCAGATTTTCTTGAACTGTTCAAATGGGACAAACTATGTAGTCTTTCATGCAGTCAAAGCAATACTTTGAAATTATGTTTAGCCCTCTTAGTTCTTCGCTGTTGTGTTTTAATTGATTTCAGTCGCGTACCCACGAAGTGATCATGGGGAGGCTTAAACTCCACCAATATGAGAAGCAAGTGCGGATGAAGGGTACAAAAAGGCAAACGAACAAACTTATTTTACTTTATTTTTATAAATGTAATTTTTTGGAGATGCCTATTTTTCAAATTGGTGTAACGCTATATTGTAAAGTGGAGATATGTCCACGTTTCTATTAAGTTTGAGATTAGAAAGACTGAACATGCAATACTTATAAAAGATATACAATTCAGACCTTGTGAAGAGTTGTTAACACTAAATGTGTTGTATGCTAGTGGAAAGCCCGACAAGTAGTAATTAAAATTTAGAGAACCATTCAAACTTCTAGTTATGAAGTAAAATGTAGGGTGAATACATTTTAAAAGCATCTTACTTAGATCAGAATTACAATATAGAAATAGATTAAGTTCCGATGGAACTAGAGTGTTTCCGGGGTGTTTAGCGTTCAAATTATCGGGAGAACTGACTAATTAGGACGTGTGGCTGAAGAAAGTCAGACAATAACAATAAGCTAAGTGCGCTATGTCAGTGTGTAAGTGACCAAATTAATTTAACTGGTAATTGATTTATAATAAATGAATGATCGCTGTGTGGGGTTTATTAGTGTAGGTACCAGAAGCACATTTGATTTGATTGATGTCAATTACGATAAAAGGTAATCAACGTGACAGTAGTATCACTTAAGTGGAATACATTGACTAAACGTATTTTACCAGAAGAGGGGAATAGCGAAGACTCTAGAATGTGTTAATTACGAACAAATTAATTATGACGAAAAATATGCATATCGGTATGTGGAAGAGATTCAGTATGTATAAAAACGATGCCCAATTCTACTAGAGGGATAGAAATTTTGGACGTCCGCCGAACGTCGTAATGTCCAACTAAGTAGCGACATAATAATCTGGAATAAAATAATATTAGATTAATAATTAAATAAAAAATATTTAATTATTATCATAAAGTTATCATAAATTTATTAAATATTTTGTTATGTATTCGTCTAATGTAGCGCTGTACTTAGCATTAATATTTTTGGGAATAAATCAGATAAATTAACTTGAGTATAATTTTGATGTATGAAGTGAAGTCGAGTGTATTTAGTAACAAGTTTGTTGAACAAGGTAAATCCAAAAGAAATACAAATAAATAATTAAAATAATGTAATTAGTAACAAGTTTGTTGATCAAGGTAAAACCAAAAGAAATACAGATAAATAATTAAAATAATGGTGCATATTTTTGTTACTCTAAAGCAGGGGTGTCCAACATCTGGCCCCCGGGCCACATGCGGCCCAAAATTCTTTCCTCTTTGGCCCAAAGTAAAATTAAAAAAATATTATTTTTCACATAAAAATCCGAAAATTTTACAAAATATAT
>WYDF02230869.1:0-21022 GCA_009867245.2 Adranes taylori
ATGTTACAAGTAAGCGAGTTGTTATTTACAATGTGTTTATAGGTTAATTTGAAATATTTCCTAAATTACATCTAATTATCGCATTCTGTTTCTACAATTTTATTCTAATTAATGAAGACTTTAACTTATGAATACTAAACGACCCCTAGCGTAAACCCACGAACTTTGGGACAGGCGTGTTTCCATAATGAAGTTATAAAGAGATAATATAAAAATAAATTAAGTAATAGGCTTTCTGATAAGCAGAAGTGAGATGCATAAAAGTTCTGCCGTACTCAGTACGAAACATCAGGCAACCTGAAAATTTATAAACGAAAACCGTGTGGGAAAGGCGACAATTTTTTCGCGAGTCTTGACTAGTCTATTATTAACATTATAAATATTTTAGGCATATTTTCTGTTGCTATTTATGTTGGCGCGAGAATTGCGACAGACGTTTAGATGTAAGTAGGCGATTATTGTTTTATTATAAATCTTTGAATTGAAACACTGTGAGTTCTGTTCAATATAACTAAGTTTCATTTAACAAGAAGCTAACAATTAATTGACCTTTATTTAGATGTTGCTTACTGGTTTTTGTACTTACTTACAGTTTGAGAATGATGTTTGTCGTTAGAATATAGATCCTTATGCCTTCTAATGTTAATCTAATAAATCAAGACGCCACTATATTTTGTCACTTTTTCAGTCAACCAATCCCGCGAGATGTACTTTCTTATTATTATTAGCTAAATTTTGCTTGGCCGTTGCATGGTTTATTTTTGAATCAGAGAAAAGTTATGTTGTATCCGTATTAACATTTATGTAGGCAAAATAAATATTAATCAGGACTTCTTTCATTATTTAGCAAAATTCGTAAATCCACAATAATCGTTGTTGCACTATCAAGTCCTAAAATAAATTGTTTTGTTGTTAATACAGTATTTTAAAACCAATAGACTTTCATTATGATTCTGTTTAATTAATTCCCGAGCCGTACTTGCTTTATTAATAAGGAATCTTAATTTTAATCAGCCAGGGGTCAAGAAAGGAATAGCCAAATCCGTCTCAAGTAAATTCTTAATTTCTTGTTGATATCAATAGTTATAGTCTAGTTCCATAATTGAGTCAAAAGTAAACATAAATTTACAGAACGAAAAGCTGTAAAAGAGGGCATATATGAAGTTATTGTCAAAACCTAATTTAATCCAACAACCAATATTACAATATGTCTTTTACTAACGAAAAGGAAACAATATTAACTTCGTTGAGTTAGTGGATTCTTGGTAGTTAGTAGTTAGTAACGTACTAGGATTGCACTAAGTCGTTTCTATTAAGAAGGCTGTGAGCAATTAGACATTCTGATCTTGTGTCTTTTATAAAAAGCGAAAAGGAGTGCATGAAAACCTTTTAGACGTAGAAATATGTACAGACATGATTTTAAGTATTAGAAGAATAGCTAAATGAGAGGAAATCCCTTTAGTTTCGTACTTCCAATATTCAGTAGTCATCTTAATCACTAACATATTTATTGCCATGACATTCATATATGAATTTCATTTGGGACGCGTTGTTCATATTTGGATGGCACTCAACGATATGTGTTAGGTCATGTCATTTATTCATAAATGACGGTGCAATGTAACGCTTAGGTATATCTGGATTGCGGAAAAATGTAAAACTACGCATTTTAAAGAACAATAAAGAAATTAACGTTTATTCTCTGATTATGTGTAACAATAAATATATACAAACTAGGGCTTCTTATTAAAACATTCTAAACAAATCTGTGGTTGTCCGGGACATTTTTCACAGTAACTGTATACCATTTTATTCATTTTCATGCTGCCTCACGCCCAGCTGATGATTGTAGCCTTGAGTACCAACTGTTGCATTTTCTTTAATTTTCCCTCCGTTCTCCCCAACTCTATTAGATAAGGGATGATAGCTATTTCCAGACACTTTCTTCTTTTCAAGGGCTGATCATAATGGTTGATTCAGCAAGTTTGCAGGCATTAGCAACTTCTATTGCTACTAAATGTTTAATACTCAGCTTCCGATACCACCTGATACTTTTCCTTATGGTTGCAGTGTAGGAAGCCATTTGATTAGAGAAGCCTATACCAGCCTTTCCTTTCTTGTATGCCAGGATACCCAGTGGCCCTTTTGTAGACTTCTTAGGCTTTCTACTAGGTACTGCTGAATACTTCGCGACTTGTACATGGTTACTGTGTATCAGTATTCTGATCACTTTTTGCAGGAGATTGACTTTGCTTATTTTGCAGATGTACCATAACTAGAGCATGTTTTGTGGACAATAATAGAACATCCCTTGTGTCTTTCCCTTTTAGAATGACGATGTTATGCGTATCATCTGTGGATATAATAATAATAGAAAATTTATTTAGCTCCAATGAAAATTTACAATACATAATTCGCATCGTATAGCATAAGGTGACGGTCCCGCTTTTTGTGGGACAGTCCCTATTTTTAACCATTTTCTCGCATCCCGCGGCATTTTAAAAAGTCCAAATTTTTGAAAAGAATGCTTGCCGACAAATAATTTTGTGATTTTGATTTGAGCAGGCCACTCGGATGAAATTTTTGTGTAGGTAGGATTTATGTGCAGCCCAAAACACTATATTAGGAAGGATGTTTCAAAAAACATGAGAATGGATGACCTAAAAAAGGTCATCTTACTCAAATATATGAGGTTGAGATTCTAACTTCATTATATAGTCTAGTTCAGCAAGTTATAAAACATACTCAAAAACTTAATGTTCACAATAAGGAAAAATCTATAAATTAAAAGATAGAGTTTGGTTCTGTAGTCGAGAATCTCACACTACCGTCAATTCTTTTACCATACCGGGTAGATGAACATAAGTGATATGATATAAGCAAACATAAGAAAAAGAAAGATTAATAAAAGGTAGATTAATATATATACCGTATGAACATGAACCAGAAGAGAAATGTACAGATATAACAAAGAAATACAAATGGAATTCATTCATGAATATTTAATTGTTTCTTTTTTAATTGCTCTAGGGAATATGTTTTAAACTAGATCGACTACTATTTTTAATACTTAAAGGAATATCATTTAAGATTATCGTGGTACTATACAAAAAGATATTGTAATAAAAGCCAGTCCTCTAATGTAGCCTTCTATTTTGCGTATTGAGCCATTTAGCTATTTCCAGTTTGTGAGATATGCACTGATGTTTTCTAATTCCATACAGATATCGCAGACAGGAGTTCTGCACAATTTGAATTCGTCGCTTAAGAGTACTATCCAAAAAGGTATCACATAACACGTCAAAATAATTGATCTTAGAGAGTATGACTGTGTCACAGAGGAGTTTAATATGAGAGAAGGAGATACTTTTAACATGGAAACTAAGCACTAGATCTACTTACTAATACTTACTAAGCATACTACAAGTTTCCAACTTGTAGTAGTACAAGCTTCATAGTAACCCATATTTTGATTAAGCTTAATAGTAACCCATGAGATTTAGATGTTTCAATAATTGATGCTATGTCAGCACTAAACCATATCCTGGCTGACATTAGGGCCTCAGGATTGAATGTTAAGTAGGTTAAGTACTTCGATAGGTTAAGTACTTCCGATTACACAAAATTTATTTTTACTAGCTGCTTGCGTCCATTTAAATAATTATAGAAAAAATCGACAGTGCTTTAACCTAGAGATTAATATATCATGGTTCAGTGTATCGAACGCTTTATAATAATTTAACATTACCAAAGCTGTAACTAGATTCCGATCATTTGCAACTAAAATTTCATCCGCTATATTAACAAGCGCAGTTGCGCATTCGTGCCCTCTAAGGTTGTACGTTGCTCTGCGAAACTCATTTCTAGAATTTTAGGCAGACCCGGAACCAGACTAATAGTTCGGACCTCATCAAAGATTTTGGATCAGGCTTTTATGGTAAGGGTACAATCACAGTAGTTTTCCGTTCCATGGGAAAGATAGCCTTTTCAAGACAAAAATTGATCATGTGAAATATTAAAAGTGAAATATAAGGGGTACTTAGTGTGATATTAATATCATCAATGCCGCTTGACTTAACTTTTATGGAGTTAATGATGTGTTCAATTTTATTTAGATCTACTAATCTGAAGCAAAAAGAATTTTTAATATTTTTATATTTTTTGGTACATTATTATATCGCATTATAATAATGTATTAGATCATTTTTCTTTTTGACTTCCATCTCAATAGCTTTTATGGAATCGATGGAGTTTGTTGATATTGTTAACAGCTCTTTGCTCATTCGGTATATGACTTTTGATTTTTTGTGAATCCCTGCTTTAGGCAGTTCCCTCCATACCTGGGTATAGTTATTAATTTGCATAATGTGATCGAAATAAGCATATTTTTCTTTATCAACTGCTACTTTACAGTAGCCTCTTATCACTTTGCAACAATTCCAATTATCAGGAGATTTACATTTTTTATATTTATTCAGTGCATTCAGTTGTTTGCCCTGACTGTTCCGACAAGATGGGTCTCTCGGTCAAGTAAAGATTTGGTGTAAAACTCGTAGCTAGTGTAAAAGTTTCTATGTGTAAGGTTCCCTTCACCAGGAACTTCTCTGCTTAGTTCATGACAAACATTTTTGCAATTCCGAGTTTCCGTCCTCTTTTAGCAGACTTTCCTGAATATATTTTTAATGCCTAAGTGTAAAAGTAGTTTAAACAGTTTTATGCCATAGCTATGTGCTTTGTTGGGTATATATTTTCTAAAAATCAGACGTCTCCTCCAAGGAACTAGAGTTTCGTCTATCACGATATCTTCACCAGGATAAAATAGAGATTGAAATTTCTTTTGTAGTATTTCAACTAAAGGCTGACTTTTTCCAAGTAGTTCTGCCTTTTGAATTGTTAGCCTCATATCTTATTTCATTTACAACATTTAATTCAATAATTTAATTTATTCGTGATTTAATTTGGAATTGATTATAATTTAATCTGAATGAATTCATAGATAGATAGATTAAACCCAGAGTCACAAGGGTTCAATCTTTAAACAACAAAAATCGCTTTCTATGGACTGTGTAAAGCTTTTATGCCTTTTTGGCTTGACTCATTTCCTTTTGAAACTTGGATCTATTTTCCTCTTGTCTAGTAATTTGCTATGATTTACTGTATCCTTTACTACTACTTTTACTAACAGCTTTCGGGCGTTATGGAATTATGTCTAATCGATTTATTTACACATACACTGAAGCAACACGCTCTACTACCTGTTAGTGATCACAAATTAGCAACGTCCGCTCTATTCCGTGTAATTTGTATAAACTGCGTCATCGATTTGTTTTTATCCGATGGAAGAATTTATCCGACGGAAGATATAACTCTGCTCGCCGTTTCTCATTGTCCCATTCTGACATAATTCAAATGTTCTAAATGTTTTTACATTAATATTTGCCCTTCTTGCACTAGTTCGTGTAGCATACAGCGTGCTTAAATAATAACAAGGATTCATAAATTATTTACATAATTTCGAAATATCAAGCGCACCAACTTTATCATAATACTAAATTAGTACGAGGACGATTTGCCTCGTTAGAATATTGAATAAATAAAATATTGCTTTTACCAATTCAGGTTTTTATTTAATAGGGCTAATTAATAATTACACTATTTTTAAAAACCCAGACAAGAGCAAACAAAATAAAATGTTTTATTAAGGTTTACTGGCAGTAAGTCTTTTGTTCAACTGAGTTTCTTTATCAGTTTTGCCGTCTTCTCTTTTAGAAGCAAATACATTAAACAGTATGTTTAAAAATTTGTGGAAACTCATTCTTAATTATTTTTTTATCTCCTAAATGATATGAATATTGTGGATATATATGATACGAATATGATCTGGTCATTTATTTGAATCTTGACACCCTAAACTAGGAGTAAATGAACGGAAACCTATAAAGGAAAAGAGAAAGTAGATATTTGTGAATTCTAAACGAATTTGAAACAAACCATTAAAAGATCCAATAAATCCATTGCGGGAGCAACACGAGTAAATACTAATTAAAAAGTTTAAAGTTCCGCATATTTATTTTCCAACGTTCCAGTTTTGTTCAAGCACTTTTAAGCAATTTAACTTGAACAGGTTGTCCGTGAAGGTGTATTACATTCTACTTAGTTTGTTTTGAAATAAAATAGTTCAAGAGGAAAATAAATTTTGTCTGCTGGATGCAATAAATTTCATTAATACTGCAATAGTGTATAATGGTTTTAGATTATCCCTCACAGCAGCTTTATAAAGTAGTAAAATAAAGTAAGCATCGTATTCTGGCAGATGCTTATTTTGTTCCTTAATAAGATGTTAGTAATAATGACACTGTTGTCTTTTTAATTTATATTTCACTATTTATAATGATATATCTAAACAAAGCCTATACAACAGTGATGCATAAGATGCTATTTGTTTATAAGATTTGAAGTTCTGGTAATTTGAAGAAACTGGAATCATATGGTATAGTAGAAAACGGTTTAAAGATTATCGAATCATTTTTATCTAATAGTAAACAATGAACATAACAGGAGCAAATGACACCAGCAATTACATCTTTCAGTCAAAGCAAAAAGAATAAATAAGGGAAACCATCCGAAGTCGATTCTGGAGACCTTACTGTTCATCTTGTTTATAAACAACCTTGGCGCCACATCTGGTGAGCTAGGACAAAATTTACACTTATGAGAATATGCTGGTGACAAATCAATTATAGTGAACAGTGTTATGTACTTGTTATGTACAGCGTTATGTACTTGGCGATAACATGGGCAGTGGAATAATGAGAGAAAATGGAGATAATTCAAGCTTGAAGAGGATGCTGGTATTAGAAAGGAGTACGAGGAGTGAAATAGTTGCGCAGGAGATAGAAAAATTCAAATGTTGGATTAGTGGAGTGAGTGGAGTGAAAAGAATGGTTAAGTTTGAGGGAAGGTATTAAAGGCTGAAGAGTATAGGTTGGATAGGGAAGTATACCTTCAAGGAATATGGTATTGTAGTAAAGTATGGTAAAGGTATGGTAAATGTTTGCTAAAGGTACGGTAAGGTAATGGTAAGGGTATAGTATGGTAATGGAGAGAATGAAAGGTGTGGAAATAGATGAATCAGGAGTAGAATCAATGTTAATAGGAGGATTGGATGGTCGACTGATAGATGGTTGGAGAAGATGATGGGTGGAAATTACGCGGTGAATGAGATTTTGGAAAGGACGAAAGTTGTGCAAAGGCAAGAGAGTAATAGAAAATACGTAAAAGTTCGGATAGTTGTAGGTATATGAGGATTTACCCTAGAAGACTGGACTATCGTAAATTTTATGACATTTAGTAGTATGCCAGATTGTAGTGCGTGCAGTTGGTTACTTATCGACTCCTATCGTACATATTTCTGTAGCTTCATAGTATTTTTTATGAATGTCCAGTATTCTCATATAGTGTACTTTTTTATCGTGTTTTCATTTTACTTTAGATTAGTGCATTTTATTTTGTTTCTAATAAGGTAATTAACTAGTCTGTTAAATACGCAACTTTTTAAATTCCGGATTACTACTTTTGTAAAAAAATGGCACGAAAGGTCTTAACAGATACTGAAATCGAGAATACTGAAGTTGAAGTAGCCCGTATAATGCGTGGAGAAGATAGCGATAATGACCTGTTCGAAGATACTGGTATTGAGTTTGAAGACGATAATTTAAAATATCAATCAGAATCTTCAAATGATGAAAATTAGTTGAGGTTGAGACTGCTATGGAGCCAAATGTAGTTGAAAAACCTCTAATATTTTAGCCTGAAAAATCCGCCGAAGAGAATAGTGAGAAAGTTGCATGCAATTATTCACACATAATATAGCTTGGAAAAACTTCCCTAACTGGCAAGAATGGCCATATATGGTCAACTACAACACCTTTGAAAAGTAAAGGAGCAGCAGCAAAAAACATTATACATTTTAAACCTGGCTCAAAAGGAACTGTCAAGAGTTGTTCTACTTTTATTGAATATTGTTTGCATCTCTTCTCTGATAAAATAATAGACATAATAATTGAGCATAGAAATTCTGAAATATCAAGAAAATGTGAAAAATATCACAGCAATGCCTATATATCTAACATCAGAAAAAATGAGATAAAAGTTCTATTTGCAATTCTGATAATGTCAGCAGCTAATAAAGATAATCATTTATCAACAAGACACATGTTTGATAAGATAATATCTGGAATATTCTACCTGCCCTGCATGAGCCGCGGACGCTTCACATTTCTGATAAATTGTCTTAGGTTTGATGTAAAACACACAAGAAAGGATAGAAAGCTGACAGTTTCATTTTCACACATTCGTGAAATATGGAATATTTTTATTGAGATATGCAGGAGCTCTTATACACCCTCTGCATACTTGACAATCGATGAACAACTCGTTGGATTTCGTGAGCGCTATCCCTTTAGAATGTCTAAACAAACCAGCTAAATACGAGATTAAAATTATTATGTTATGCGACTCGTCCTCAAAGTACACGGTTGACGCGAGTCCGTATTTAGGAAAAGGCACAAATACGAATGGACTGCTATTAGTGAGGCATTTTGTTCGAGAGCCTAACAAATCGGTCCATGGTAGTAATAGAAATATTAACATGGAAAATTGGTTTATATAAATTCCATTAGCAGATGAACTGCTCAATAAAATCTACAATCTTACGATTTTAAGAACTCTTCGTAAAAACAAAAGAGAAATCCCACAAGAATTACTGAATTCAGAGAAACGAAATGCAAATACTTCGATGTTTAGTTACGATTAAAAGAAAACTAAAACTTTGGTATCGTATATGCCAAATAAGAATAAAATTGTCCTACTTCACAATGCATGACGATAATAAGCTCGAAACAGGTGAAAAGCCAGAAATTGTAGTCAACTACAATCAAACAAAAGGCGGAGTGGACACCTTTGACCTTTGACCACTATGTTCGACTATGAGCTGTAATCGAAAAACCAGAACATGGCCAATGGCAAGTTTTTATAATATGATAAATATAGCATGTGTAAATTCTTATATAATTTATACTACTAATACATTGAACTTGAACCAAAAGCCAATCAATAGGTATCAATACATGATCGACCTAAGCAACAGCCTTGCTAATGATTGTTTGAGAGAACGTTTATTTGCGCAAACTTTGCGACTGGGTCTTCGACAAGATATCACTGATATCCTCAACGTACGTGAGGAAACTGACACACCAGACTATATAGAAAAGAAAGGAAAAACTTGTTTTTATTGACCTAGTAGAAAGAGACGTATGACTTCCACATATTGCAATAAATGCAAAAATGCCATATGCAGAGAACATCAAGGAGATGTATGTAGTAAATGTGGAACTAAATAAAAAAAAATCTTAATATATCCTGTTACATTTCTGATAATAAACTGTAATACTTTTAATTTTTGTTCAATATACACGTACAATTCTAAATAATTTTTACTCGTAAAAATTACAATAGTCCAGTATTGGTGTACGTGAAATATAGTCCAGTTTTTTAGGGTTAAGGAAGGGGAAAGAATGGCGAACTATTTATTATAGGATTGAGTATGGAAGATTATAGAACAATTGCTAGATTTAGATGGGGGAACGAGGAGAGAGGTAATAAGTATTGGATGAAAGGGATAGAAAAATCTAAAGGATATGTGGAAAGAAAGTGGAAAATTGGATATATTGATTTAAATAATTTGATGGAATTGGGGGTATGCGGTTAGAAATAATGAAAAGAATTAGGGGGAAACATGTAAATGAAAGTAAAAAGGGATTAAAGAAAGGGAAAAGGTAGAGGGGTAAGGGGATGCATGGGTTGTAGAAGGAGAATGTTATATAGAGAAGAAAGTGCGGGAGGGAGGGGGCGAAAGTGAAGATAGGCGGAACGATAAAGGAAGTAACGGCATAGTGTTATGCGTAGGGGAAGTACTAGAAGGATAGCCTTTCCTTCTCCAGGCAGGGGATAGAGTATAAGATTAATTTATAGTTTTTGGAATTTAATTTTTGGGGATATGCAATTTTTTAAATTCATGTTAAATTTTTAAGTAGGTGTTATTTCGAACATTGTATTGAAAAGGTGTTTTTAATAATTATTTGGAAAAATTGGGGCAAGGTGGACACGTGTTTCTAGCTATTATCAACACCTTTTCTTATTCCAAATGAAGGCGTACGGTCTTAAAGCATCGGACTATAAATCCGACACTTAACCATTACGCTATGAGTGCCCGTACAAACAATTATGAAAACTTAAAATTTTAACATTGATTGCATGTAAGTTTGCATACATTAAGATGTTACATTTTGAATCATTCGCTTTGTACAGATACGGTATAATTTATTGTATCAGCTATGTGTTTTACATTTCGACGATTTAAAACCTTTTACAAATTAACACCTTTTAGTATCTATCAGCAATTACATCTTTCACTCAAACCAATAAAAATAAATAAGGAAACCCATCAGGAGTCGATCCTGACGACCTTACTATTCATCTTGTTTATAAACAGCCTTGGCACCACATTTGATGAGCCAGGACAAAATTTAGACTTATGTGAATATGCTAATGACACATAAATTATATACAAGTAAATCACACTCTAACAAATTCAATGAGCGCCTCAGTTAATAAAATGACCGGGTGGTGCCAATTAAACAACAACTATTCAAACACAGAAAGAATGTAGTATTTAATAATGCTTACAACAGTATGATGATGGATTAGCCTTGGTAAATCACAAGAGTGCATCATTGCAATGGGTAAACGAGGAGAATTTCCTGGGTATGTATAACCCAGAGTATCTATCATCAGTATGACATAAACAAATTAAGCGAAAGAAAGAGTAGTGCAGGTTTTTTAATTTTATCAACACGAACCGACGTTAAGTTGCAATCTTGAGTAACATTTTGCTATGCATATGTACACAATTTTATTGCCTATGGCATTATAGTATGGGGAATGTCAATGGATGTTAAAAGAATACTCGTACTGCACGAGACACTCTTTATGCCGCCACACAATTCAACATTATTCTAAAATTTAACCAAGACAATGGCAATTAAATGATTTAATCAGTTGTCCGCAACAGTTCATAAAACTAAATGAACGAAGAGGTTTAAAGGAGTGACAAACGATTAATTCGCGTCAAACCCATATTATACAAAAAATGATTTTTTGAACAGCACATGCAGCATGAACACCGACCATTGCAAGTGCACATATAAACTGTTACACTTAGCATTGTGTGAGGAGTATTCATATATTGCATCCATAGATGTATGAGGTTATTATGTTGTGAGGGTATTATGTTGGGTATTATGTGTGAGGAGTGTATTATGTGTCCTTTTTTATTATATTTAAATCTATTTATTATGTCATTAAGAATGTACTTAATAACCAAATGAAATTTGTATCATTTAATATGTCAATGCAATATTGATTATGATCCTATGTTACAATTGAAATTTTCAGACAATAAATTATATTACAATTTTTTTATTATTACTTCCATCAAACAAAAACTGGAACTGTGTTTTTGGTAATGATTACTACAGATATTTTTAATCGTAAATGTTTACAGACGCAACAAGATGTTTACAGATGTTTATATGTAGCACATTTTAATATTATAAATTATGTTGGAATATTTTCATGGCTTCATTTTAATGCAATTTCTTTATTACAGACATTTTGAATATGTTTTCTGAGTATAAATTTTAAATTAATATGTATTTATCATCGTTGCTATTTTAATGATTCCAAAAATATCTAGAACATTCTGACATAGCTTGATAATTTGAGGCATAACAATATTTTATAAATTATTGAATGATTCACTGGGCCTAATATTATCGAAATATATTTCGTAGTAGACGAGATAAATTTGAGAAATTTGAGTGTCGGACTTAATCCTTAACGGAGTCTATAAAAACCTATCAACATTACTACCTACGAAAGTTATAACATTTACGACTTATATATGAGTTGGAACTTATTGCTCAGCTTGCTATAAACTTCTATCACTTTATGAACACGAACTTCAGAATATGTAAGTATAAAATATTTTTACGATTTTATTATATACATAATAAAGTATTTAATAAGGGTTTGTCTGTATTTTCAGAAATTTTATTAGCACATTTCTTATGCAAAAAGTTCTTTATTGTCAATATTCTTAGGCATTTATCTATATATAACAGCTGGAATAAATATTAATTTCTATAAAATTGAACATTATTACTTTAAAAGCGTAAGGAATAGAACACAGACTCTGCAGAAAGTTTAACCCAATGATGGGATCTTTAAATATTCACCCTGATGACGGAGAAATCATATTTTAATCCCCTATTCGTAGTATGTTGAAAAGCATAGTAACACATAAAAAATCATACAAAATCAAAAATAAATATTTCTTCCTGAAAATTTGCATGCCCAATACTCAATATATGAACTTATCAGAACTAGTACACCCTAGATTGTTTTTGTGTATGATACCCTTCAAAACAGTCTTCTAAATGAAAAGCAACTAACAATTTTTGCAGGGCTACATAGTTTCACTCATTTTATCAATACGGTAAAATGGAGGAAAAATCTTCGTAAAAATGGATTGAAAAATTTTCTATGGAGGAAATATGCACTGGGAAGTGAGCCCATGATTTTGCATGCAATCTAATAGCGGTGGGGCTAGATGAACGTCGTCCCCAACCAACTACTCTGGCAGTCTTACAGACTCCTAGAGCCTATGTGCAATATTTACCGTAAATCAGAATAATTTGTTTTCTTGTTCCCCGTCATTTTGTGATACATAGTGAGGAAATTGAAAATACACATGTCCAGAAGATGGAAACAGATAGGAGGAAATACACATGATGGAAAATAGAGGTGACATCAGATCTTGAACTTTAATTTCTCTCATCTGCTTCTAATATTTAATGGCACACTTGGATTTTTTGACCTCCTCTCTTGTTTACTATCCTCTTTTCCTTCTCAGTTTCCTTCTTGCTGTAATTTATACGGAGCTGTGGTTAGATAAGAAAACACATCCTTGTTATCCTTCCACTGTACACAGAAAATATTGTTAGCTATTTTACGTCTTCTTTTCAATTTGTTTTAGGAATATGGGTCATGGGTTTTCTATTCTGACCCAGTCCTAATTACATTTGTTTGTCTCTCTGTTAGTTTTCTAAATAGAGCTCGGGACGAATATCGATTATTTTTATAAAGTATGTAATCTCTGTCCAATTATGGTGCACACATGCAGATCACTACATTAATGCTGGCAGGAGATCTGTCAGCAAGATTGAAGTATAAATAATAGACTGAAGCAGATTCACAAATTTTGTGTAACTTTATACTAGATCTGGATAATTTAGATCTATTGCACCGTACAATTTTTTTTCAGTTTATCTTTTTCATCTTTATTGTTGTCATAGTCAAGTGCAAGAGATGCGACTGTGTTTCGCGTTTTAACCGATGTTTTGTGAAAAATTATTTCACGTTTCAACTCAATGGTTCAAAATAACTAAAGGAAAATAGCCTATAATTGCAACTGTTGTAATATCAAACCATTTATTATCATCATAATTTTTTTTTTCTATCTGAATTGTTCAGTTGTCTTGTTGCGTACACATTTTGTTCGTCACAAATTTTACTGATCAAAGCATCTATATATTCCTAAGATATAGAAAGTACAGATGATGGATCTGACACACAATTATTCAATAAGTATTCACAAAGTCCAATATCACCAATGAAAGGGTAAGTAAGAGGAGTAGTGTCAGGTTCATTGTCCACTTCCAGTAACTTTGTTTTTTCTGTGTCGCAATATATACCCGTTTAGAAGGTCTGATACGTCATCATTATTTTCAGCCTTCTCGCAGCTAATATGAATACTAGATCCAGTAACACTATCACGAGAACTTTTCCAACAGATTCACTGTCAGAAAAATGACTATCATCATTATCACTATCTAAAGAATATTTATAAGCAGTCCTATTATCACTACGCCATCGTTTTACCGCCATGATGTCTATTGAGATCAGAAGAAAAACGGACGAACAAAAAATTTTCTGGTGAGATGAACTGCATAGGGCGAGACTAGGATAATTACTAATATTTCTTATCAGATCTTCACTTTGGAATACATACAAACGACATCAACGAGCTAACAACAGAACTACATCCATTTATTAAGAGCACTGTAGTATTGCGACCTGAGGCCCTATGATGTATATGCCAAAAAATCTAATGACTACTTATGGACTTCATATGATTCTAATGAGTTAATAGAAGTATTATATATCACACAAGTAAAAATTTGTAGAATAAGATATGGACGTGACATGTGTATGACAACATATATATGCCACAAATTTCATCAATATTTCAAAGAGGCAATATGTCTTTGTTCCTAATTAGTTTGATGGTATAAAGATTGAGCATTAGATATTTACAAATAGTTTAAATACTGCAAGATAATTAATTAGAGCGATGAAATGTTTAGCGGTGTAAGTAAGATTTAAAGATTTGGACGGTCATTAGCCGACATCACCATAAATCCTTTTCATGATCAAAATATAGAAACATATTATTACTTATTTATTATCGACTATGCTAATTAATAAATGCGTGTAGCCGTGCGTGGAGCCAAGTGCATAGACCTAGGTCACCAAACAGAGAGGTAGAACATACAGGTGTTGAAGGCAGCGTGTTAATTAGCTACGAATTAATCATGACAGAAAATATGCATTAGGGTGTCTAAATAGGCTAATTAGAGGGAAGGCTGGAATGTATAAAAACGCCATACACCGCACTTGGAAGTACACTAAGATTTCGGTGTCTGCCACCGAAGAAAATATAATTGAAAATATAACTTTGAATTAATTCTGATTAAAATTAATAATCGAATAAAAATAAAGTCATGATAAGTTAAAGTGTCGGTTTTAGTAACGGGGCAGTATTAAATAATTAGGCATGAGACCTAACTGTATTTAACACTAAGCATTTTTGAGAATAAATTAGATAATTCTTTTAAGCACGATTTTTACAAAAGATTAGATTAAAATTATTTCGTAACAAGTTGATTGTTGAAGGTACTTTAAAATAAATCTAAATGAACAAATAATATCACCGTGCGTCGACTATAAAAATAAATTCTAATTTAAGTTTGTGATGGTACAGCTGCTGTAATGTAAGTACCCTAATTCTATAAATCTGCTAAGGTTCAGCTTGTTGACATATGAACGCCATTATTTTTACTGAATTATTATTGCGTAATATTTAAACATGATTAACATTTTTACTTTATTATTTTACATGGCGATATTTATCTATATGAACTCATAGTTTATTTACGCATAGTGCATGGATGCATTGGTAAACCATAACAATACATTTTCTAGTTAAGTTAAAACGATTCTTTCATTTTGGTGCCTATCACTAAGAGTTCTGGTTACCATTAATTATTTACGCATGATTAAATTTGAAGGTTACGCACCCTAGCGGCTCATAATTAGAACTGTCAGACTCGATTATTAAAATATTAACTTTATTAGTAGTAAATGGATTAAAACAAGTATTAAAACGAAGTGCATACCTATAAAGTAATAACATATCTCACCTTAGTACCTCTAAGGTGAGAGCAGGGAGGCTGTGAAACCCATAAAAATCTTCCACGCTCTTACCAATGTGCGAGAGTAACCCTCTCCATCCAAAATAGAACGTGACAATACTAAATGGCAACTTTCCGGGCAAAACAGGCTAGAACATCGTGATACTCGCCGTAGAACAAGTAACCCGTGAAAAACTATGTGGTAAGGCAAAATTTATGTGAATTATTCATGGATATTATATTCCGAGTACGTTCCATATTGACTGATTAAGCACAACAGAATATCAACTTTCACGAGATTTATCCACAAACCATTTGCTATATTTCCGGTCGCAGGAAAGGACTTAACAAATATTATACTACCATTTGTTATCTGATGCATTTGTCTCGGTAAAGTACAAATCGCTATCTGTAATAATCGCGCTTTAAACCATTTGTGGAACAGGCATATTCAAACATAATTTACAAATATTTTAAGTAGGTCAATTCATTTTCACTGTTTCAACATGCACTCCGACACAAAACTCTCTAAAATGCATTACGAAGATGATGAGAGATTTACGACTCTCTAAAACGTATGACGGGAAACGTAGACAAACAAGCAACGTCTAGGTTATGTCTAGGGTAATGTTTACACCAAAGTATTTGAAATAATAGAGTAAACTATATAATCTTAAAATAATATCATTAAGTTTGGAACTTATTTAGTCATTTTGAGCATAAGTACTGATCAACTTATTTAAACATTGAATGCGAGGCATAGCAAAAATCAAATATTTATTTTTGATACTTGCTTTATTTTTACTTTTTATTTATAATAACGTGTTTCTAGTACAAGACGAGTGTTACAAAAATCACTATTGTAAGAAACTCAGTAGTATTCACATGATATAAAACAGATGACGGCAACGAGTGTCAGCTGGCGGACACTCTACTGCCCGCAAAGTCATTATTAAGAGCCCATAAATCAAATAGATTAATTAAGAAATTTAGATATTTGAACGCCAATTTGATAATTTCGCTAATTAACAAAAAGAGATTCTTAGCGAATTTTAGATGACACCAGATGACTAGATCACAGAATGTCCTTCGTCTTCGAGGAGATAATAATGTTTCTTTTATTATACAGGAATCAATCTTGTTTAGAACTGGACGAAATGTCTTAGTTAATTATATATGGTGTCCTTTAAAAGTCACTTTCAAAAGTCACTTGAACTTTGACCATCGTTATTGTGCACAACTTTCTGATCTGAGCTAAATAATAGGTTCAGGTCTTAATAGGTTCAGGTTCAGGACTAAAACTAAAGTTTATGTATAAATTAAAATTCCATGTTGCATGCCGATCAAAATTCCTCATTCCATCTAGTGCCCGCCAAACTACCAAATTTCTGAAATATGCCCTCCCAGTGAAAGAGATTGCTTATAAATGATGTAAATGGTATCTACATAAATTGGAGTATATTACAAAATTGGATGATATGGCTGAAAACAAGTGCGGTGGGTTCTTGAAGGATGAAAAAGATATTACGAGTAGTCGAATAGAGTATGGAAACAAAAAGTGGAATGAACAAGAGCACGAAAACCTGATATGTTGGATTATATAAAAAAAGGATGATGTTCGCCAGACTTTGATGTGGAACGACGAAGAGATAATATATGAGTAGGAAAGAAAGTAAAAGGAAGGATCAAATGTCTAAAAGGCATGAAGTACTAGATGAAAATGAATGCAAATGAACAATGAATGCCACCTGGAAATTGTATATATGTTTCGGAACGGATGCGAGGGGTGGCATTTGAAAAATAAATAAAATTGGGGTAAATGAATAGTAGCGAGTAGAAACTGGAGTTATAGAGTGAGAAAGAATTATGGAGTTATGTTTTGTTTATTTTTTACTTCAATGCTCCTATATGCATTTTGAACTTTTGTGTATGAAGATACTTGTAATCGTATTTTTTTTAGTTTGCTATTGTAACAAAGCACTTTACTTGTAATAGATTAAATAAATAAATTACGCAAGCCCTGGAATAACCAGTTCTTAAAAAGAAACATAGTTTCTGTCAGGGATATATGGACGTGTTTCTTTACGGCGCACCGTCTACTAAACGCTTATAGTAAGCAGCAGAGAATGGAGGTGTGCTATGCTGCACACACATTACCTGTATACATTATGTGTGGGTATGAACACATTTTAGCCTTGTTTGCCATACGTAAATAGGAGGATCGGATTTTGGCTATGCTGTTTACTAGCAGAATACAAAATTTTAATTGATATGTGTGTTAGCTTTACTCGGTTCGGTGGGCGACTAACTGCTCACGCCGTATTATGTGAATATCGTATGGGATGAAGACGATATGTGGATGACTAGAGCTGGCTACGACACAGAGTGGAATCAGACCGACGGCTCTGGCTTATAAATATTGAGATTTTGAACATATTTATTTAGTTCATATTTTACGAATTCGGAAACAAGACGTCATTTCATATACCATATACTGCTCCATTTGTTGCATGTATTTTCAATGGCTTTGCTTCTCCTTCTGCCTCACCACCAATTTATTTTCTGGGCTGTATGGTTCTGGCCTACCACCGCCAGGGTTAATTTTAGTCACTCGACAACAGTAGCACCTACGACCTCAGTGGTGTTATGCGTCATATTGTGGTCCCTCTCCACATCATCCACTAGAGTGTATAATTCTAAAGTTTCAGTTATTTGACAACAGTAACATCTATGACCGCCGGGTGTTACGCAACTCATAACGGTTCTTAGTATTCCTATCATTTCGACCATTTATATCATCCTGATGCCCGAGAATCATGTTTGAGGAGATTCTCCATTATCATTGTCGCGAAAGAGAGTCGGTGAGACTTTAATTATATATATATATGAATATATATGAATATATTTAAATATATATGAATGTATACTATAACAGCAAATGCATTTTGAAATACAGCTAACTTTTTATTCGAACAATGTATATTTATTCCTTTATTGGTATATACGCGTTATACTAAGAACATGAAAATGGTCTTCAGACTCATAAATATCGATCGGAAAAGTTCGCTTTTTTATCTGTTACCGATCTCTTTTACTACTAAAATATCGGCAGCTGGTTTGTGGTGGTTTCAGAATCAGGGTTGGGCAAATACATAGAAATAGAAATTATAAACCGTAATAACAAGTCCTAAGTTTAGCTAAACAATTTATAATAGTTTCTATGCAAAATAACAGTGGAAAGATTTGATTTTTAAATTTAACAAAAATCTAAACAAGTATTAATTTATTGAAAAAGGAATTTTATTTGGTCAGCGGAACATCTTAAACAAAAATCAATCCCAGAGAGCTGTATTGTGTGCATTATGTTGTATTATGTGGGGTAAAAAATATGTAACGAAGTGCTAAATCGAAACGGAATTACAAACATGGCAATAGACATGGTTACAAATAAATGAAAAGATCGTTAGACAAGAAATGCAAAAAGATTTAGGCAATGTTTACATACCCTAATTTCCAACGTTAAGAAGTGGATAAGCAATACACATGGCTAGATAAATGCTTACGAAAACACAAAAATGACTATTGTTACATTGCACATGGAACTGGAGTGTTACAAGGTTGCGAACACTCCAGTCTATGTGCAATGAAGCTGAACATTCTCGTTTAAATATGAATACAGCAAATTCCAAGTATCACATCTTAGAATATCATCCCGATCATGGGAACCGAGGAAAAGGGGAAGGTAATACCCAAATTTAATTCGCAAATGATACAAATTAGAGGAACAGACGATGGCCTACCTAAACCAATGAAAATCGAGAGCAACCGAAAATTCAAATAGCTCTTAAGAAAAATATCTCATCCATCCCGTTCAGTCTAAGTTTCAGAGTGTCATGAAGGAAGGAGGTTGGTGGATACTGTCTCCATCTGAGACAAGCCCCACCTGCACGCACTTAATGCACTCGAATAAAAACTGAGAGAATGAAGCTCCACGTTAATGCGTTCTAAAAGTGTTTAAAATAGGTTCTTTAATATTTCATAATATACGTGCTATGATAATACGTGAGAACGTTTGTGCTAGGTATTTAAGATGTAACCAAGTAATTGAAATCTCTTGGTACCCACGTAGACCAAGATAGGAAGAAGTGAACAAAGTGATTCGGTATGGAACTTCTAGAAGTTTAATATTTTAAAATAAATAATTTTGTTTGTGTTTGCACAATAACACTGGTCTACAGAAGGTAATGGGCTGAAACCTTTGAAATGACTAAAACCTTGAAAGGCCCATTTATATTGATATTTTGTAACGTACAGCTCACGAATAAAGAAGTAACCGCTGAGTCGAGTCGTTTCTCTGTTTTACACTAATTTATTCACTAATTTAAGTTTCTACTTTTTATTCACAGAGACTTTTTATTCTGCCTCAGCGGTCACAAATTGATACGAGAGCTTTACATAACCAAAGTAAAACTACTATTCTACGGAATAACAAAACTATCTACATGGCGCGTTTAACAACACACCCACATGTATCATCCATGGAGTACTTATAAGGAATCACCAAAATAAGAGGGAATTAAACTTCACTATGCATTACAGATCCATACATAGATAAATCTTCCAGAATAATTTGAATGCTACTTACACTTTTTTGTTGTTTTACCTAGGAAGTAGAGGAACCTTCAAAAGGAGAAGGATACCCAAGCAATAAACAGTGTGAGATTTCTACTGCATTAAAATTCCACTCCCTGTTGGGATCATATATAATTGACGGAGATTGGAGAGTTTGTTTAAAGGAGGCTTTAGATTTATAATCCGATTCAACCTAGAACTGGTAATGGGTGGAATGGATTTAGAAATTATGGTAAGCTGATAGCTTGCAGATAAGACATGCTCTATAGCATTCGCTTTACAGCCAAGGGAACGTTCAAAACCCTTGGCCAAAACATGGTCAACTAATGATGATGTTTGATTTAGTGAGGTGGGCTGATTTCCTGGTGGTATTGTATATCTAATTGTATTTGCTTGGCTGCGCAAGTTGGTGTTAGTTGACCTGAAATAAAAAATAAGGATGTTGTGGAAGGTAGTATTCGTTTCTTTTTTGTCTTTTTTTGTTTGTTCGATTTTGTTTTATTTTTTTTAATAATATTATAATATAGGCGTCTGAATCATCTTAGGGACAGTGGGATTAATTCAAGGATATCTTGGAGATCCTCAGATGGTTCCTGCTTGGTTTGGATAATTCAAGCTGGCGGATCTTGGAAGGGTCTGGGTGGCAGTGTGCTACGTTGTTGACTGGCTTTCCAATCAGAACGCAGATTTTGGTTGGCTATTGGGGTGTTTTCTGCATCACGTCGAGTCGGATAGTT
>WYDF02230980.1:0-12286 GCA_009867245.2 Adranes taylori
CTTTATATTGGGGGGAGGGGGCCCATCCGATGAATTTGCCACGGGCCTCGAACGGTATAGTTACGCCACTGGTTTTACTTAGATTTCATAAGAGTCAAGATATTTTATCGTCAGCACAGCAATGATAGAGCTTTTTTAAGCTTGCTCAATCATTTGAACATTTAACCATCGTTTGGTTCAAAAAATTAATAAGAAACACGAAATACATAACAGAAAGTTTGTAAGATCTATCAACTGTTTTTTTTTTAATTTTAAACTTGTCAACGTCGCGTTCTATTAAAAACATTGCAATGGAATTAATTTTATTAGTTTGAATCTACATAACTTATATTAGTTCTAATGATAATCTTTGATAAATTTACTATTCCCTAAATTTATTTTGTTATGGTTAAGTTTTTTAACCAGTATATATTTTATGAGTTAATGTACTAAAATACTCAATGATTAAAAAAAAAAATTAAATACACATTACACTATAAATTTAACATTCTCCATTTTGAATGATTAATGAGACATAATATTTAACTGACATTATTCAATAAAAGAGTTAGGACGTTTTAAAACCAATTAAATAATTTGGGACTTGAAGAAATGTAAGTCCAATGTATTTATTGTTGGCAACTCGTCCATTAAAAAGATCTGTTGACAAGCGTACAGACCACACACACACCCTCATGAATAGAGCTGTCATTTTACGAAATGTATTACGTTTTGCTGTTGCTGTTTTATGCTTATACACACATAATTTATATTACATGGTAGAGTCGAAATCATTTTCGAACGCTAGAGTAATCTGGGTTTGATAATATTTTTTTGTGAACAACTTTTGGTATATTTTAGTGTACTTTTTCAACATAATCCGAACGCAACTAGCAACGCAAATAAACACGCAAATTACATGAGGGTACGTCATTGTACGACACAATAACACACCGTATACCCAAACCGAGTATCGTCCAATGTCGTACCGTCATATAATTTGCGTATTTATTTTCGTTGGGTATTTATTTCTTGTCCGTATGCATATACGGTGTGTCATCGTCTTATGCAATATCATTTCCTCATGTACCTAATTTGCGTATTTAATTAAGTTGTTATTTTCATTGCGTATTTATTTTCGTTGTTATTTTCGTCGCGTATTGACTTTTGGTTCTATTTTCTTTGAGTATTTATTATCGTTCTTAAAAAAAAAATAAACAACAAAAATAGTAACGAAAATAAATACGCAAATTACATAGTGGTACATCATTGTACGACACCAGAGCACCCCGTATACCCATACGGTGTGCCATGATACCGTACAATGTCAAACCCATGTAATTTGCATTTTATTTTCGTTGCTATTTTCGTTCCGTATTTATTTTCATTGTTTATATGGGTTTACAGGGTGTCGTACAATGGCGTATCCTCATGCAATTTGTGTATTAATTTTCGTTGCTAGTTGAATTTTTTATTCCATGTCGTACGCTCTACATGTAAAAATTTCCACGTCGTACGCTCCACCACGTATACCCACACGGATGTAGTACAATGTCGTACTTTTATGTAATTTGCGTATTTATTTACGTTGCTATTTCCATTGCGTATTTATTTTCGCTGCTCAAATGGGCGAGTACGCGGAGTGTCGCACAATATCTTATCCTCATGTAATTTCCGTACTAATTTCCATTGCTAGTTGAGTTTTTTACATGGAATTTTTTACATGAGACTGTCTGATGCAAAAATTTCCATGTCGTACCCGCCACCATGTATACCCATACGAGTTGTCGTGGCGTCGTACAATATCGCATCTTAATCTAATTAGCATATTTATTTCCGTTGCTATTTTCGTTGTTTAAATGGATGGGTTTACGGGATGACGTACAATGTCGTACCCTCATGTAATTTCGTATTAAGTTTAGTTGCTAGTTGCGTTTTCACATGGAATTTTTTACTTGAGGTTTCCTCATGTAAAAAATTCCATGTCGTACACTTTACCCCGTATACGCATATGCGATATCGTGGTGTCGTACAATGTTGTACTCTTATGTAATTTGTGTATTTATTCCCGTTGGTACTTTCATTGCGTCTTTATTTTTGTTGATATTTGAGTTGGTCAAATCGGTGAGTATACGGGGTATCGTACAATGTCGTACTCTCATGTAATTTCGTATTAAGTTTAGTTGCTAGTTGCGTTTTCACATGGAATTTTTTACTTGAGGTTTCCTCATGTAAAAAATTCCATGTCGTACACTTTACCCCGTATACGCATATGCGATATCGTGGTGTCGTACAATGTTGTACTCTTATGTAATTTGTGTATTTATTCCCGTTGGTACTTTCATTGCGTCTTTATTTTTGTTGATATTTGAGTTGGTCAAATCGGTGGGTATACGGGGTGTCGAACAATGGCGTATCCTCATCAAATGTGCGGATTAATTTTTGTTACTAGTTAAGTTTTTTACATGGATTTTTTTGCATGATGGTCGCTCATGTAAAGATTTCCATCCATGTCGAACGCTCCACCAAGAATACCCATTCGGGGTGTCGTACACTCATATAATTAGCGTATTTATTTTCGTTGCTATTTTCATTGCTTCTAAATTTTCGTTGCTATTTTAGTTGCTCAAATGGGTGGGTATACGGGGTATCGGATATTATCGTATCTTCATGTAATTTGCGTATTAATTTCCGTTGCTAGTTGGGTCTTTTACATCTAATTTTTACATGCGGGTTCCTAATGCAAAAATTTCCATGTCGTACCCTCCACCCTTTATAACCATATGGCATGTCGCGGTACCATATACTGTATGACGCGGTATCATACACTGTATTTTCGTTTCGTATTTATTTTCGTTGTTCATATGGTTAGGTATACGGGGTATCGTACAAAGTCGTACCGTCATGTAATTGGCGTATTTATTTTCGATTCTAATTGTATTTTTTACATGGAATTCTTTACATGAGTTTCCCTAATATAAAATATTCCATGTCATACCCTTCACCCATATATTCGTATGGGATATCGTGGTGTCGTGCAATGTCGTATCATTATGTAATTTGCGTTTTACTTTCGCTGCTATTTTCGTTGCGAATTAATTTTCGATGCTATTTTCGTTTCGTATTTATTTTCGTTGTTCATATGGGTACGTATACGGGCTGTCATATAATGTCGTACTCTTGTGTAATTTTCGTAATTATTTTCATTGCTAGTTGCGTTTTGTTACATGAAATAAAAAATTTCACCCCGTCCACCCATACAGGTATACGGTAATGTCGTACAATGTCGTAACTTAATGTAATTTTTTTTTTGTATTTATTTTCGTCGTAATTTCCATTGCGTATTTATTTTCGTTGCTATCTTCGTTCCGTATTTACTTTCGTATACGGGGTGGGGTGTCTTACAATGTCGTACCGTCATGTAATTTGCGTATTTATTTTCATTGCCAATTGCATTTACTACATGGAATTTTATACATGAGTTTCCCTCATAAAAAATATCATGTCGTACCCTTAACCCGTATACCCATACGGGGTGTCGTGGTGTCGAACAATGTCGTAGCCTCGTGTAATTTGTGTATTTATTTTCGTTTCTAGTAGCATTTTTACATGGAATTCTTTACATGAGTTTCCCTCATGTAAAAAATTCCATGTCGTATCTTTTATCCGTATACTCTTGTGGGATGTCGTGTAATGCGAGGTGTGTTGCGAATTCATTTTGGGTGCTATTTTCGTTCCGTATTTATTTTCGTTGTTCATATGGCTAGTTACATAATGTTACGGGGTATCATATAATGTCATATTCTCATGTAATTTTCGTAATTATTTTCGTTGCTAGTTGGGTTTTGTTGCATGAAATTTTTTACTTTACATGATGGTCCCTCATATAAAAATTTCGATGTCGTACCCTCCACCCCGTATACCCATACCGGTCGTTGTAATGACGTACAATGTCATACCTTAATGTAAATTTTTTATTATTTTTGTCGCAATTTCCATGGCGTATTTATTTTCGTTGCTATATTCGTTCCGTATTTATTTTCGTATACGGGGTATACTCGTACAATGCACCATCATGTAATTTGCGTATTAATTTTCATTGTTAATTGCATTTACTACATGGAATTTTTGACATGAGACTACCTCATGTAAAAAATTCCACCTCGTACCCTTAACCCGTATACCCAAACGGGGTGTCGTGGTATCGAACAATGTCGTGGCCTCATGTAATTTGCGTATTTATTTTGGGTGCTATTTTCGTTCCGGATTTATTTTCATTGTTCATATGGGTAAGTGTACGGTGTGTAGTATAAATTTGTACTCTTATGTAATTTTCGTTGCTAGTTGGGTTTTTACATGGAATTTTTTACATTTAAAAAATTCCATGTCGTACCCTCCATCAGGTATAGCCAAACGGAATGTCGTGGTGTCGTACGTAGCTATTTAAATTAATGCACGAAGTTGTTAACCATGTATATTAAAATAATAGAAATAAATAAGAAAAAAATAAACCACAGAAATATAAATGTAACGAATAAAGCATAATGCGTAGTAATTTAATTCTTTGTACATTTTCACAAATATACTGTGCGGTCCCCAATGACATTTACAAATTCCTGTAGGAGTCAATAAAAAAAATTACATCAAACGAATGGAAGCAATTCATTAATTTAATTGCAGCCCAATATCTGGAAGTAACCTTTATTGGCATTAATAAAATATTCACAATTCACTTATATTCTATATTTCAAAATAAAACACTTCAAATTCCTATATATATCCGCACACCACCAGAATCAACAGTTCAATTCTAACCATAAAGAAAAACAAAACACCAGAAAAACTCAAACCCCACTGTGCCTTATCTAAAATACAAAACCTATTTAAAAAAAATCTGAATAAGGAAGACCACATAGCACCAAGGATTCCTGACTTCGTCCATGACCCTCATCTGGCTTCAAAACCTCCTTTATCGTAAATTTTCTTCTTTCTTTTCTTTATAACTCTCTCCCTAACGATTTAGCCTTCTGTACCCCCTCCTAAACACATCCGTACATTTCCTGCCATTCCTCTTTCCATTAATTCAATCCATGTGAATTAATTCACCTTGTGCTTCCAACTTTCTGCACATGTACCACATATCCTAACATCCTTTCCTCTTTTTCATCCAGAACTAATTTCCTCTTTCCTCGATCCCGCATCTAAACCTAGTGATTATTCTCTTTCCTTCATTGTGATCTCTGCTTTCATGTAATCAGCTCCATCTATATCCTATTATACCTACCGTCTCTTATCTTCATCCATCTTTCTTGCATTTCTATGTCATTCATCTTCATTTCCACGTCATTTAAATTCTCTTCCACATCCCACATTTTACTCAAACCATCTATCATTCGATCACCCAATCCTGTCATATACACATTTCTATCTTATTCCCATTCACTTGGCTTTTTTTGGAACAATCAGTTTTGTTTACCTGTCAGAGGACCTCAAGATTGGTGATAATATATAAGGAAAAAATCATCAAAGGCGCTCTGAATACGTACTTATTATCCTTTGAGTTTCACGTAGAACGCGACGTTTCTATTAAATACATGATTCTTTCAGAGTTATGTCTGGGATACAAATGTGAGTAAATATTAATTTATTTATCTATTTTAAAAGGAACTAAAAATACCTTAAGTATTTATTAATGTTTACCCTCAGTGATTAACTTAATTTCCATTTCAAAGTAATTAACAATCAATTGAATTTTGTGCAGATCATAATCGCGAGTTTTTATATTTACTTGTTGTTTAATAATAAAATATTTCGTTAGCCGGATTAATCTGTACGAATATATAACCAACTAGAACCACCTAATATTTTAGTATGTTGTGGGACAACCCATCCTTATTAATGACTTTTTTTAGTAATTAATTAAATGCTGTTGATTTATTTCCGTTTAGAAGAAAAGTTCTTTTGCAAACAAATTAATCTATATGTAATATATATAAATTCTACAAGTATTTGTTTCATTATTACCCTCAATTTATTAACCCCATTTAACTATGATAATATATGTAATAAATTATTGAGTGAACAATAGATTGGTTAAAAATCTTGTGGTGTTCTATTTGTCGTTTCTTGATTAATTCACGAGCGGTTCTTACTTTATTTATTAAAGTTAAAATCTTTGGCTTTAATCAGGTAAGGGTTCTAATGATTATTATCTAATTATAGAGTATAGCTATGTATGGATATTTTCTCAACTCTCAAAATAATAATTTATAAACTCTAGCTACGTTCTAACTTACTTTTGCGTTTTGATTCCGAATGTATTGGATGGGCTTTAACTGCAAGTAGAATTTATTTATCCAGTTAGGGTTTAAAATGGAGAAACATATAATCAATCCACCTACTAAACTTAGCCATCTGGTACCATAACAAATTACGGAAAATTATTACTCATTACACCCTATTACATGATAGATCACATGTTAGATCATGCAACTATCACATGATACATCATCCAATTCCAATTCACTCGCCCATATGCACCTCAACCTCTCCCTATGCTTTCTTTACCATCATTTGTACATATTCATTATTACTTCCATTGTAGCTCAACATAGATCGTAAATATTTAAAGTCTTACCTCCTCTATCTCCCTACCATCCAAGGACAACTTATACCTCGCGCTATACCTTCCCCTTTTTTTTGGCATGCTATTATTCTCGGATTTCCCGCATCTATTCTCAGACCTCTTCGGTTCATATACTTTCTCACTCTCTCAATTATCCCATTCATCTCCATTTTCGTCCGCGCCATGCATACGAAGTTACCATTTCCGCTGCGTGTCCTTTTCTTAAAACCTCTTCTAAATCTACCAAGCATATGGTCACATTTAATTTTGTAACATGGTATTGTGTGAACCATTACAGGATAAATAAATTTTTCTTCCAATAAACCCTATTCAACCTCAACAGAATCAAAGTAATTGAACAAGTATGAACTTTGTAAGAGGTTTTTAATTTCACATGTTAGCTAGATGATAGGATTTTTTTTGAATACTTGGAGTATCTTAATTCTAAAACAGCGGGTGACCAATAATGACACACGCAGCGTAACGTCTGAGATAATAGTACCAGTCTTTATATCTCAAAGTTAAATCTACGTAATTATAAATAATCAACAATAAAATCGTATGTCTATTTGCTTATGCATTTAGACCTTTAAAATATTAAGTAATTGTTTTTGATGATGTCGTTTGTTCGCTCCTGCTAGTTTTAATTCAAAGATGAACTCTGTATAATAAAAATTGTAAAATAGGAACGCTACTATGAAATTATCTTGTTTTTGATATACTAACCCATAAACATGCAATCCATATGTGTCATATTACTTAGGATAATCTAATTACACTTTATGTAATGAAAACATTTGTAATACTTGCGTTAGGAATTATTCATTTAGTGGTTTTAAAAGGATATCTTTATTTGTGGGAGTTTAAATCAAATTAAATTTTTAATAATTTATCAATCTATAAATTTGAAATGTCAAATATATAAAATTACATTTTGACTCAATTATAATTATCATGAAAAATATGATATATGAAAGAATATAATACTTGAGGAAATATCTGGGACTATGGGAAACATGGGTAGATCTCATCCTCCAAATATTGCCTGTATTTTAACACAAATACATGTAAATGCTTTCGTGGAATTATCTGAGTAGTGCTTATCCTCTAGATAACTCCACTGGTTTGAAAGCCAATATAAATTTTATACATTTTATTATATGTTGCGTAGAGATGTCTAGGAGTAAGAAGCCGTGGCTCCCATCCTCTAGATATCTCTTGGCAGTTTTAAAACGGATACATACACGGATACATTTTATAATTAAACAATAATTATTAGAGCCCTTGCTTGAATAAGACCAAAGATTTAACCTTACAAAAACAAGTACGGCTTAAGAATCAATGAATATGGGAGATAATAAAACAAATAGGAGTAATTATTAAGGTTTATTTGTATTACATAAATATTAATTTGGATGCAACATAATTTTCTTTCCAGGTAGAAATAAATAAAATACCTATACAACAACATTTAATTAATCATACTAATTAGAACAGTCACTAATAAGTTTGTGCCACAACATATAAAATATAAGATGGTTCAGATGGGTTAAGCTTTCGTAAAGATTAATCACGCAAAAACTGATCGATATGTTTTATTATTAAACAATAAATAAATATAAAAACAAGTGATCAACATCTACACAAGACTTAATTGTTTGTTAGCTTATTTTGACATAGAAAATTAGTTATAATGAAAATTAGTATCAATCATATACTGAGAATAAAAATCAAAAGAACTTAAAATGTTCAGTTCCTTTACCCAAAATATTTAATAAAAATAAATGTTTGTACTCACATTTGTACTCTAGACATAATTTTGACGATATAAATAAGCGAACAAAATAAACGAGTATTAACAATAACTTGTGACCGGTCTACTTCAAATGTAATAAAATTCTAAATAATAATTGACCGTACGCTTAGATTTATTTGCTTATATATTATTACTGATTGTGATGGGCCCTGATGGGCGAACCTTGTGTAAGGAAAGCTGTTGTGACCCACTATTACTTATTAAACGTCAATTGTTCAAATTATTTTTTCAATCATCTCTTTCTAATACATCGACGCAAACACGGATTTCTTTTTCGGTTTTCTCTTGACCACCAATTTCTTCCATTCCACGGAAAGTTTTATACCCTCGCCGACTCTAAACGATGTCTGCCATGTGCTGTATTTATTTAGCACATGTCTAATAAATCGTGTGTCCCTTAGATTTTAAAAAGTTTAAAAACCTTTACATTAGAATCCCAAAGAGTGAATACATCTACTATCTTTTCTTCCATCATACAAGTAATTCACAAGTATACATTGAATTGGTTCATAGTGGGCCGCGGCTACAAAGAAATTAAACCAATACATTTAATAAGAATAAATGTTTACTCACATTTGTAATACAGACATAATTTTCACGATAAAAATGAGCGAACGAAATACGCGAGTATTAACAATAACTTGTGACTGGACTACTTTCAATGTAGTCCACTGTGACAGACTGTGACTGGACTGAGTGTTACCTTACAACTGTTTTTGCTTCTATATTATTGTCGATTGTGATGATCACTGATGGGCGAACCTTGCGTAAAGAACATGTTGTCTCGCTTTTACTTATTAAACGTCCATTACTAAAATTATTGTTTCAATGATCTCTTTCTAAAACATGGACGCAAAAACTGATTTACGCAAGAAACTACTTCGGTTTTCTCTTGACCACCAATTTCTTCCACTCCGCGGAGAAATTTAATCCCGGATACTAAAAGATGCTAACCATGTGTTGTATCTATTTAGCACGTGTCAAATAAAGCGCGTTTCCCTTAGATATTATATATTTAAAAATCTTTACATTAGAATCCCAGAAACTGAATACATCTAGCACTTTTCTCCTCATACAACCCTTTCACAAGTATACACTGAATTGGTTCATAGTGGACCGCGCCTACAAAGAGATAAAGAACCACTGATTTACGGTTCATTATACATACTTCACTATTTTAACATCGTATAATTGTTAATTGATCATAAATCACTTAGTACATAAAAGATTTATATATACTTAGAATGGAAGTATTCATATATAATACATATTCCTTAAGATCAAATTTACGGCTGTTAATTTTCGCTAACAAAATGTTTATTCCTATTTCTCAGTAATTTTGTAATACTATTGACACTAAAAATGCCATATTTAGCATTTGTGTTATTGCCCAACATTTCCGAAAGGTCAAATGCAACATTTACGTTAGTTTTATGGATTCCAAGAGAACTATTAATATGATAAAAATATAAAGCCTTTTAAAATAAGTTATTTGTAATGGAATCAAATAATATATGTACATAAAAATCAAAACAAAGGTTGTAGAGTGCATAGGAATTACGAGTGGCGTGTAAATTAGAAATGCGGAAGAACCGCCCAAGGCGACTAGGGCTTTTAGGGTGTTTATGACCGTTAGGGCTTAGGACGGGTCGGGTGTTTTAGAACCCCCCTGAATTCATTTATGGTACCTTGTCATGTTTCTTTTGTTTTCTGCACCGGCTTTAAGTTGTATTTATGTATTACTATTCCATATATACTATTTCATCTGCAAATCTTTGTTGACTCACTTTTCTAATACAGTCTAACAATCACAGTCTAAACATTTTAGAAGTTCCTCGTCCGAATATATACGTAAGTATTAAATTAGTTAAGATTTTCGTCCATATTTGGAATCGCATTCCGAACATTTATAAAGTCTCTTTACGATTGCTTGCGCAAATGTTAATTAAATGGGATTTTTGTGTAAACAGATAATCGCATTCTAAACATTTATAAAACCACCAAATTTTTATGATTCTCCTGAATTTTTCTGGTTTCCCTCTCCAGAAACGTGCGAGATTTATAGCTTTGAGACTCAAACATCAACGGACGCGAGCTTTTCTAGCTCAATTGCTTTTCAGAGCAGATAGCATGTACACTTCAGATTAGATTAGACTCTTGTTGCATTGTTAAGAATTTTTAGGAAATGTTAGGAAATACTTTTCACCACGTTTTGAAGCTCTTTCTGAAAATTATTCAGGCAAGACTATACACTAAGTGTGGGAAACAAATGGGTTGCATCCAATTTGGTTTTCGTAATAATTTTGGTACTCGTGAGGCGCTTTGCAGAAACATTAATTTTATTAAAATAAATTACTTTATTTATTTTTTTGAAATGTAGCTAATTTAATTTAGCTTTTCATTCTTTAACAAACAATACACGGAACAAAGAAAAATCGCGACAAAGAAAAAAATAGTAACAAAGAGAGAAAAGAAGTAGGCTGAATATGTTTTGACTCCTGTATGTTAGAGAGAGAGAGATAATTAAAACAATAATTTGAGTAGTATACTTTGAAATAAACAGGAATCATACACAACAAACTTTCTTCTCGAAGTTTTGCTCGCGAGAGGGCGTCACGATTAACCGATAATATATAAGCGAAATAAAAAACATAGAAGGTATTGCTTAGAATTTGGTTAGATTTTTGTTTTATCTGAAGCGCTTAAAATTGTTAGACTTTTATTAGGGTAGAGAATTTTAGGTAGGCGTATTCCTTTTTTTAAACGTTCGATTTTGTTTCATAAATATTATGGCAGAAATACAAATGTAAGTAGCTTTAAAATAGTAATATGAAACAAATGTGGCTTAGACGACTATAAACTAAGCAAAAAGAGGACTTTTCTCGGGGCAGAACTATCTGTTTTACACTATGCGAAGGAGGTGAAACGACGAAAAACATGATAGCTAATTCGCTATGATCCAAAACATCGAGACTCAGGTTTACCAATAAACTGAAGAAGCTATGACATACAGAAGAGTTCACACCCAGAAGGGCTACATACATATATTCTATTTTTGATTTCGCCATTCATGGACTTAGTGCACTTATAGACATGGCCCCCCTATAAAGCTTCTGTTACCTTATATAAAAATTCCTAGTTCTATTAGGGTATCTTCAATGCTGCAAGAAAATTTAATCAAAAAATAATATTCAAAATTTTAGGTAATTGCCTGATATCAAATTATTTATAGATTATTAAAATGTAAAGGATAAATTGTAAACCCTTCAAACGTTTCCTTTGTAACGTCTACAGTATGGCGTCAATTTCGATTAAAACAAAAAAGCTATTTAGTACATCGATCCAAAACAAATGCCAACAAACTATACAAGCAGACGCAAGCATGCGAATGAATTCCAACTTCCCAATTTATCCTTCATCGCTAATAACAACCTAATGGACAATTGAACACCATAGGCGACTATTTTAAAGTTCGACGCTCTTTCCGTATTTATACAGAATGCTATTTAAATTAAACATCTCAGGAAATCAAAAATTTTATTTAAATAAGGATATTATTATCAGACTGTATTGTAGATTCCAGTTGATACAAAAGTGTCTTAAAAATATTAATATATAGAAAAACAATACTTAGAAGGTTAGAATATTGGAAAACTGATCTACATCAAAGCACTAGGATTCTCTGAGAAATTATTCAATCAATGGGTAACTCAGGTATAATGGAGTAAATACAATTAAGTCAGTATGTCAGTAAATACGTCAGTACGTAAATATATCAGTACGTAAGCACAGTAAGTACAGTAAGTACAGTAAGTACAGTAAGTACAGTAAGTACAGTAAGTACAGTAAGTACAGTAAGTACAGTA